>NW_004624737.1:3199011-3217980 GCF_000247695.1 Heterocephalus glaber | reverse complement strand
AGGAGGAGGAGGAGGAGGAGGAGGAGGAGGAGAAGTTGTTTATTTAACCCGCAGTTCTGCAAGTACAGGGTCCAGGAGTCTCATCTGGTGATAGCTTTTTTGCTAGTGGGTTAAAGAGCAACAATTAAAAGCCACCTATTATTTCAAACTGGATCTTTCTGCTATATAAGAGAATGTGGTAAAATGTAAATGGGATCTGAGTGTTAGATAGTAGTAATGCATCAATGTTAATTTCCTAATTTTGATGGTTATATTGTGGTACTATAGGCAAATAAAATGTTAAGGGATTATGGGGAAAAAATATGCTTAGTGCACATAAAAGGCCATTTTGAAACTAAAGTTTGCCACTCAAAGTTAATTCAGATTTAAGAAAAACAAAAACAAAAAACTTGGCAATACCCCCAAACACACAAGATATCTCAAAATAAATTCCTTGAACTTGTATTACAAACAAAGCACAAAAGTAGCTCTTTTATAAAAATATTACAAGTTTTTTAAAAGGAGAATTCTGGGAAAGTAAATAATTTAAAAATCTACAGAAAAAAGAACTACTCTTGGAAACCAAACACACAGAACAAAAGGCAGCTGCCTTCAAAACCCACTCATTCATTCAGAAATATCAGGTGTCCTAAACTTTATGTTAACAGATCAATGTTAAGCAGATAAGACTCTTTTTAAACACTATCATTTTCTCTCTAATGCCACATCCAATACTGTAAAAATATAGTCTACTCAAGAAAGTATTCATTCCCTTAAACACTGTAACAGTTGATAAATCTCATATTGTTTATGAGTATATTTATAATATATATAATTTGTAGTTACATGAATAACAAATTAGAAGATATACTTTCTATATTTGCAGAAATTAAAAATATCACTTGTATTCAGGTGGTTTTTAGTTTTATATATCACAAAATAACTTCCTCACATTGAATGGATTAATTAATTTATGAAATAAAAATTAGATGTCCCATACTATGGGTACCTAGCAACCCCCTTCACCCAACTCCCATAGGCTTCTCTCACACACTATTTCATCAGTTATCTAGGGAGTCTGTGAGGGATGGGTTATTCTTTCTCTTGTAAAACAGATAACACTTTAGCACATAATGTGCTCAAAGCATGTCTTCAATTAATTATGAAAAATGAATGACGCCTATTTTCATCATTTTTCCTTCAGTCCATGTGGTAATCCAATTTTCATGAAGTTGTCCCATCAAAGAACTTGGTGAATCCTTCTGATTACTGTAAGGGAGGGACCATCCCCTACTTCATTCATATAGGGCCACCAAAATCAAAACTCTCAAAAGTGTTTCAACCTTTCTACCATCAGAGAAAATAGTTTTCCTCCTATAGCTATACGTAATAAATGTCTAAGGAGTCTTTAACTTTGTTAGACTTTCCCCACGATGGCCAATATTTCAAAATAATTTTAAGATTTGTGATATCTCTTGAAAGCTGGTGCTAATACAATAATCTGTTAAGATCACTATGCTGTCGGAATGCTCACCGCCAGACAAAAGAATTAAGCTCACTAATAAAAAATACCTCAGGAAAGAACATATTTTTAATCCTGCAAAAAAAAATTCAGCATAATTAGATGGTCTCTCAGACAACAGTAATCCAAATCTCTCCTCTTCTGACAGCTACTACCAACTTTTGCCGTGAAATGGTGATTGGGGATCGGACACAGAATACTAAGAAAGGTAAGAGACTCCTAGAATTGAAAAAGAAACCAAAGAAGAGAAACACGATAAAGAAAGAGTGAAAACAGCTCTAACGTGCCTAGGGGTCTAGTGTGCTAGACGGGAAAAAAGTCATGAACCGATTTACCCGGAATAACCCGAGCCCAAAGCCCTGAACTGAGAGGCGAACTCTGAAGTCCAGGGAAGTAGGCGCCGGAGTCCAGTGACAATGAGAAGCGCTCCTCTCTAGAAGTTGGGCCGCTGAGAGAAACCCGTGCCTCGCGCGACCCCTTTACCGGTTCGCTCGTCCAGGAGGACCCACCTGGAGACGGCCATGGCCGGGCGCCGACGGTTCGCAGCTCCCGTGAGCTACGCGCCGCTCCGCCGCTGAGGCGCTAGTTTCCAGAGAGCAGAGGGGCGCAGGCCCAGACCGCGGAGCAGAGGGGAGCGGCCGATGAGACGCGGGGCGTCCGGGCGCGGGCCCTCGAGCATCTGCCCCGCCACCTACCCGAGCTCGTTCCCGCCACGGCCGGGGAGCAAGGGTATGAGACAAGCGTCAGAGGTGGCAGTCCTCCGACCCGCACGACTTCAAACCGGGTGCCCCCAGCCCCGCTCTTTGCTGACGCAGGCGTCGGCACGCCGGACTGGGCGTCTGTGCGCCGGAAGTGACGTCAGCTCGCTGCGAGGGGCTGTGCTCCAAAGATGAACTAGAGGCTGAGCTTCCTGGCCTTGGAGTCGCGCCCCAGAAAAACACAAGCAAAGAATTTTCTTTGTGCTGATCTGGAGAAAAGCTTTAGGCTTAAAACTAGGGAGGCCAAATAAGTGAATGTTCCCGAGTTTCCAGAGAAGGAAAAAGACGATGTAGCCAAAGTTCTAGAACTTCCAACGCTCAGTTCCAGATGGTGATACCAGTGGAAGGAGTGAAATCAAGAAAAGTCACCGATGACACTGAAGAAAGGGTCAAATATTTGCCATCATTTGCCAGAAGTTCTAGAAAGGTATTGAAGATCTGCCCATGATTTTCCCAATTATTGCCCCACCACCATCCCCGGAGATTGAATCCAGGGACCCCAGGGCAACACCCCCAGCCCTTCTTATGTTTTATTTTGAGGCAGGGTCTCATTAAGAATGACCTGAAATTTTCGGTCCTCCTGCCTCGGCTTTCCTAGTATGTAGAAGTACAGGTGGGCGCCATCACCCTAGTCAAGTTGGATTTCTTAATCATTTTTTGTTAATGCCATCATTTTCTCAGTCAACCAGATTTGGAAACTTGTAGTCTTTTTTTGAAACTTTTTTTTTTCTTGGTACCGGGGATCGAACTCGGGACCTTACACTTGCGGGGCAGGCGGCGGAACCACTGAGCTAAATCCCCGGCCCAAGTTCATTAGCTTTTTATTTTTAGACATTAGGCTTTTAAATACTCTTCTGTCACATAATGTAGGCCCTTATCACCTTATCACTCTATTTTTATGCTAGTAATTGAAGTAATATTTCTACAATTTCTTCACTCAAACCTATTTTATAAACCACTAGCAGATTAATCTTCAAAAAGCACTTATGTTGCTCCTATGCTTATAAAACATGCCCATTGGGCCGGGCATGGTGGTGCATGCCAGTGATCTCAGTACGAGGCAGAGTGAGGTAGGAGCATTGCTTCAAGTTTCAGGCCAGCCTGAACTACGTATGGAGACCCTGTCTCAAAACACAAAACAAAAAATGCCTATTGACTTCTCCTTATCAAGGCACCCATGAAGACTCTTCCTTTCACTTGCAAAATGAGGCAACCAGAAGCACTATAGAAGCCCGTGGAGATAAAATGAGGTCACAGATCAGTAAGCGATTACAAGACCTTTGTAAAGAAAGTAACAAGTACCTGATATGTGCCAGACACATGATTTAGATTACCCCGTACAATGCATGACCAACACTGTAAAGTAAAGTAACTTCACTTTATAGGTGAGGAAACTTAAGCTCTGAAAGCTTAAGCAATTTTTCCAAGAACCAAGCTAGTAATAATATTTATTGTCTGTCCACACTACAAATATTGTATTTGTTTGACATCTCTTGTTAGACAGTGCTGGACACTTTTACCAGTGGTGGTGAACCGATGGCATGTGTCCTGTGGCAGGCTGTTTCTAAAAGGTTCACACTGGGGCTGGGGATTTAGTTCAGTGGTTCTGCTGCCTGCCTTGCAAGCACAGGGTCCTGAGTTTGATCCCTGGCACCAAAAAAATCAAAAAACAAAAAAAACCCCTAAAAATAAAAGGTTCACATCACTGATTTATACTATTAGACACAATCTGATTGAGCTGATGTAACTTCACATTTTCACATTTCTCTATTCTTTTTTTTTGGTACCAGGGATCAAACTCAGGACCTTGTGCTTGTGAGACAGGCACAGTGCCACTGAGCTAAATCCCCGGCCCCTCATTTGCCTTTTCAATTTATCTCCCACCATTCATAATAGTAAGCAGGTAATATATATATATATTTATTTATTTACTTATATATATATTTATATATTTATATTTGTTTTGTGTTTTGAAACAGGGTCTCACTATGTAGTTCAGGCTGGCCTTGAACTCACTATGTAGCTCAGGCTAGCCTCAAACTTGTGGCGATCCTTCTGCCTCAGCCTCCTGAGTGCTGGGATCACAGCATGCACCACCATACCCAGCTTAAGCAAGTACTATATACTGATCATGTACAACATTAATTTTTTTTAAGCTAAAGTAATCATCTTTGTGAGTAACTTGGGCTTCAGAAGAGACTAAAACAGACAAGGTGTCCACTCTACTAGAACTGACATTGCAATGGAAGGAAAATGAGAGTAAACCGAAAAACACAAAGTATGTATGTGCTAAGCAAAACAATGCTGGAATAGGAGAGTGACAGACAGTATGATGGCACTTGTAATCCCAATACTTGGGAGGTTGGGGAAGGAGGATTGCAAGATTGAGGTCAGGTTGGACAACATAGAGAGATCTTGTCTCAAAAAAAAGTTTCTGGGCTAGGGATTTAGTTCAGTGGTGCCGCTGCCTGCCTTGCAAATGCAAGGTCCTGAGTTCAATCCCCGGTACAAAAAAAAAAAAAGTTTCAATCAGGGTGACAGCTGGATGTGGTGGCACACAACTGTAATCTCAGCACTCAGAAGGCTGAGTCAGGAGGATTACTGGGAGTTTGAGATCAGACTGGTCTACATAGTGAGTTCAACGCCAGCCTAAACTACATAGCAAGACACTAACGCAAAAAAAAAAAAAAAAAAAAAAGAGTCTACACAAAAGCAATGAAAAATTACAGGCACCATAGGGCTGGGGATTTAGCTCAGTGGCACCATGCCTGCCTTGCAAGCACAGGTACCAAGTTCGATCTTTGGTACTGGAAAAAGGAAAAAAAATTACCGGCACCGAATTTTGGAATATGTTTTTTTACTTGAGTGCATTAAGTACATCTGTTACATCACACGACAAATTGAATTATGAAGATTCATATTAAACACAACCATGTCCATTTGTTATGAAGTACACACGTTTTTATTGCATTCTGTACTCCGATTGGTCACTCGGCAATGTCTCTAATTCATCTGTTTCAATAGGTGTTTACCTTTTGTTCAAAGGTGCCCTCATAGGTATTTACACATACTTAATTATAATTTATATTACCATTTAAGTATTAGTGTCAATACTATTTATTTATATTTAATTACATATTAATATTTTATAATTCAGTGCATCTATTATGAGTTGCAATGGATGTACTAAATTTGTCCATCTGGCTGATGATCTTAACTGGGGCTTATTTTCGGGGTAGGGCTAATACTATGAGCATCCTGACAAAGATCATGCTAGGGCTTATTTTCTGGTTAGGTCTTATTTTGGGGGAAATGCAGTAGGTGTGTGAAGATGTGGGGTGCATTCCAGGTAGGGGGTACTGTTGTGGATGAGCGAGTTAGAGCAATAGAGATGCACCACATCTGTGCCAGATTTGAGCCCATTTATTATAGATGGTGGCCAAGGAGGGGGGCTAGTACCTAGAAAATTCTCTTGGCAATGGGAAGCGGTTTGATACTTCCTTTTAAATCATGCTTTCAGTTGGGGAGGGCTCAGGAGAGAGCCAGAGGAATCTTACAGAAGCAGAGCCATGCCAGCTAGTTAGTGGGGGGCACAAGGAAGTTTCATACACTGAGCTACAAAACATCCTGCAACTGCAGCAAGTTTACTGCCAAACAGGATGTGGGGGTTTTGGGTGCTTTATCCAAGCACAAGCACTTTGTTCAAGCCCAGGTACAAAATGGTGTTGAGGCTCAAGATGGAGTTGGGTTTGCTATCACAGTACACCTAGTACAGAGGCCTAAGAGAGAAAGGAGATGGAGAAGTGGGAAAGGCCCATAGTAGGGAATTTGCATTTTACACTAGATGCAGTAGAAAGAAGGATTTTTAAGCAAGAGTAAAAATGATCAATGTATATTTTAAAAACCCTACTCTTTAATATCAAACAAGTAGATACATAGTCTAAATGGCACTTTGAAGAACGGCAAGGGATAGTGTTGCAGATTTGTAAGGATACTGTTATAATCAAATATATTGATGTTGAAATGACTTATTTCTTCTCATGACATTTAATAGCTATGTGTCCAGGGAAGTTATACAACTTTACTAAAACTCGGGCCTTTCATCTGGGAAAAATAATAGTACTCATAGAGTTGTGGTGAGGATTAAATTAGATAATTTAACTAAATGAGTGCCACAATAATGACTGCCACTTAGACACATGGTTAACTACATTTATTTTGTGTATGTGTGTGTGTTGCTGGGATTAAATTTAGGGCCTTGTTGATGCTTAGATAGAGCACCACTGAGCTACACCACAAACCTGGATTATTCTTTTTATTAACAATATGTTCTTAAGCATTGGGTCTATTCTTTCATTTGTAAAATAAAAAGATCAGTCTAGAATAAAGATTTTCCTTCTTCTCAAATTCTCCCACACTGGATCCCTGGACACTCCCTTTGTAAAAGTGGGGTACAGATAGATGTAGAGAGTAAGAACATTTGGTCTCCATTGGCCTCTCCAAGCACAACTCAGTGTCAAACCATCAAGTGGAACAGTTGTGGTTTTTGTCTCACATGTCATCTGAAAAGCTCTGGATTAGAACAGCTGGTATTTTTTTTTTCTTTGTACTGGGGATCAAACCCAGGACCTTGCTCTTGCAAGGCAGGCGCCAGAACCACTGAGCTAAATCCCTGGCCCAAGAACAGCTGGTGTTGAGCTAGATCCTGCCACCGAGGCCCTAGATTCCAGTGTGTAGTGGTGGAGCCCTCTCATTTGTTCCTTTGATACATGCCCTGTTGATCCTGGTAGTCTGGAGCATTGGGTCTAATGGTCAGTGGTTCTAAACAAGGCCTTTTGGAGAAAGCTGAAACCATGCCCTTGCTTTAGGACGGCTGGGTCACATCTGGATTAGATACAGTGAGAATTCTAAAAAGCCTCCTAAATCTAGGCCCTTTCTGAGGTAGGATTTAAATCATGTTTCCCACCCAGGTTGATTTCTATAAGAATCTTTGTAAACAACAAAGGGCTGTGCACAGATGGGAAAAATTCCTTTATGAGGATGATTGTGTTTCCCTAGGACCAGCAAGGCCAAAGGATAAAAGCTGTACTTCATGCTAACCCACACTGTACATCAGGCATAGTACTGTGCAATTGATGAACCTTTTTTTTTTCCTGTACCAGGGATCAAACTCAGGGCCTTTCCCTTGCAAGGCAAGTGCAGTGCCACTGAGCTAAATCCCCAGCCTTTGTTGAATCTTGACAAATGAGAACACTGAGGCTCCCAGATCACATGGAGAGGAAATGACAGAGCTGGGCCTTGGTCTGCTACTCCAGTCTTCCAAGCCAAGCCCTGTGAGAGGAACCTTTGAGGATGTCAGGCCTGCTTTCCTCATGAACCCTGCAGAAGGGGCCTGGTAAAGGATTGTTACAAGATTTTAAGACCTTGCCCTGTATAGCAGCATTCAAAAAGTTGTTGTTTTTTTTTTGAGACAGTCTCGCTATGTAGCCCAGGCTGACCTTAAACTCAAGGTGGTCCTCCTGGCTCAGCCTCCGGAGTGCTGGGATCACAGCATGCACCACCACACCTATCTTTTTAGAAAATTTTATACTATGGCATGCTTTCTCTGAAAACTGCCTCCTATATAAGTTCCATCTAGAAAAACAGGGTGGAGTCACTGTGATAAAAGGTGGATATGGGGTCACTTGGGGCCCCCAGAGTTCCTGGAGCACTTCTGGAAGCTCACTTATCCAGTAGGTTGGCACTTACTGTGAAAAGCTCAGGAGATGCCATGATGGTTAGATGGATAAAGCTCTAACTTTGGGTTTGAAGGAGCCAAGGTGGGAGTGTGGCAGATTCCCTGTTGGGTTGGCAGTCTGGGGTAGAGCTAGGATTCTAGGCCCACTATATGCATTAGGCACTGGTTTCTTTGTCCAGTTTATCACCTGCCTCACTCCATCTTCTGGCCAGCAGCCATTACTTGCCACTCTTTAAAGATTTGGATAAAAAAGTTAAAAGTTACAGCAACTCTTTCTTTTTACTTGCCCTAATAAAAGGCATCAACTGGTTTGTTTCTGTACCAAAAAAAAAAGTAGAATATTCAAGTTCAGATTTCGGTATGGGCTCAACAACAGATCTGTACTGCTGACCTCAACTCAGGATAGCTCACAGTGGTATCATCAAATGAACTTTCTTCTCATAGATGTCCAGATCAGTCTCATAGGGAAAGTGATGATATGCATAGTATTCTTGCCAAGCATCTGGAACTTGTGGTGGGTGAGCTGCTGCTGAAAGCCTTTGTTGGGTTTGATGATGAATCAGCAGGACTTGGTCCACATGTGGGCAGCAACATGGCATGTACTTCATGAGGTAGTAAAGGCACAAGCCACAAACCTCCTGAGTGGTCTAGGCTGATGGCACAGTGCAGCAGCATGTGGCTCTATTTCATTTCTGAGGAATGGATGTGGTCAGCAGTGGTGTCAAAGAAGTAATAGAGACATAAGATGGGTACATGGACCAGAGGCACCTGTATACACTAGATATCCTCATAGAAGGTATTCACTGTCTTTTTTTTTTCTCCTTTTGTACCAGGATTGAACCCAGGGCCTTCACACACAGCTACATCCAAATCATTTTTTATTTTGAGACAAGATCTTGCTAAGTCACTGATTTGCCCAGGCTGGGCTCAAACTTGTGATCCTCCTGCTTCAGCCTCCTAGAGTGCTGGTGTTAGAGGTATGCACCACTATGTCTGGCAGGAAAGGATTTCTTTTTTTTCTTTTCTTTTTTTGGTACCAAGGATCTAACTCAGGACCTTGTGCTTGCGAGGCAGGCACAGCACCACTGAGCTAAATCCTCAGCCTAGAAAGGATTTCTTAATACATAAAAATATTTACCATTGAGGAAAAAATAGGTAAACTTAAACCCACTAAACTTCAGAGCTTGTATTTTGCAAAAGGAAAACATCTAAGGCAAACGAAGAAAGACATGGCTCTCCAAGCATCTCCTTTAAGGAAAGAGAAAGCCAGGTGTGTTGGTACATGCCAGTAATCCTAGCACTCTGGGAAGCTGGGAAAGGAGGATGCCAAATTTGAGCCAAATATGGCCAATTTAGAGACATTAGTGTGACCCAGCTTCAAAATAAAATTTCAAAAAAGGTCTGGGGATTTATGTAGCTCAGTGCAAAGGCCCTGGGTTTAATCCCCAGTACTGAAGAAAAAAAAAAAAAAAAGAGGGTAGTTTCCCAGAAGCTAGTGCAGCAAGCTTCATAATTGGGTGAGACCCATAACTAGTCCATTAACAATGGTGATGGAATTAACCACCCCGAAGGGGCTGAAGATGTGGCTTAGTGGTAGGGTCCTTGCCTAGCATGTACTATAAATGCAAAGGATTCTGAGAAGATAGAATGATACTTTCACTAACTTCATGCTTCTCATATAATCAAAGAGACTTTGGGATGGGTATAGTGGGGCACACCTCTAATTCCAGCACTACAGCTGTGGCAGGAGGATCGCTTTTACCAGAAAAATTATTAGATCTACAATTGTATTGGCATGTCATGCTAAATGCTAAATACAAAAATAAACTGTAGCTAGGAATGGTGGTACACAATTGTAAGTCCAGCACTGAAGAGGCTGAGGAAGGAGGATTGCAAATTTGAGGCCAGCCTGGGATATATAACCAGATCCTGTCTCAAAAAAATTTTTTTAGATAGGTTAACAGGTTTGATAACAAAAATAAAAAGTTATTTTTTTTGTTACCAGGAATTGAACTCCGGACCTTGTGCTTGCCAGGGAGGCAGAGCACCACTGAGCCACATCCCTGGGCCCAAAAGTAAAAACTATTAAATGCATATACATTAAATTTATGTATAAAATCTCAAATTAGATTTCATATGAATGAGAACTATGCCTTTCTTTAGTCAGGTGGGAGAAGGGAAATTATGAAAGGAGATGGAAAAGAAAACATATAGCTGGTTTGTACTCAGGCCTACAGTTCAGCAAAACATAATGAGAAAAGCACACACATGAAGTTGAGAATCTTGAATTTGATCTTAAAAAAAAACAGTTGGGCACCATGGCTCATACCTACTGTTTTAGAGGGAAACTTTTCAGGTTTTTCCCATTTAATATAATGTTGGCAGTACATTTGTCATAAGTGGCTTTTTTCAGCTTGGGATAAGGTCCTTCTATCCCAATTTTCTTCATTTTTAAAAACATGAATGGATGTTGGATTTTGTCAAAGGCTTTTTCTGCATCTATTGAGATTATCATATGACTTTTGTCCTTGCTTCTGTTTATGTGGTGTATTACATTCATTGATTGTATCTTGAAGCATCCTCGCATCCCTGGAATGAAGCCTACTGGTTATGGTGCATGATCTTTTTGATGATTTTTTTCATTCTGATTTCCAGTATTTTGTTGATTTTTCCATCTATGTTCATTAAAGAGATTGGCCTGTAGTTTTCTTTTTCAGTTGGAACCTTATCTGGTTTTGGAAACAGGTTGGTGCTAGCCTCCAGGAATGATTTTGGGAGTACTCTTTTCCTTTCAATTTCATTAAAGCATTTGAGGAGCACTGGTGTTAGATCTTCCTTGGAGTTCTTGTAGAATTCAGTGGTGAATCCACTGGGTCCTGGCCTTTTCTTAGTTGTAGTTTTGCTGTATTACTGCTTCAATTTCATGGCCTATTACTTGATTATTGTGGGGTTTTATATCTTCTTGGATCTGTTTTGGTAATTCATATGTGTCCAGGAATCTGTCCATTTCTTCTGGAGTCTCCAATTTATTGGAGTATGGGTTTTGAAAGTAGTTACTAATAATCTGAATTTTGGCCGAGTTTGTTGTGATACTGCCTTTTTCATTTCTAATTGCATTGATTTTGGGGTCTTTCTTTTTTTGTGGTAAAATTGGCTCAGGGTTCATCTATTTTATCCTTTTAAAGTACTAGCTCTTGGGCCGGGGATTTAGCTCCGTGGTTTCACCTCCTGCCTCGCAGGCGCAAGGACCCGAGTTCGATCTCCGGTACCAAAAAAAAAAAAAAAGTGCTAGCTCTCTAATCCATGAATTCTTTGCATTTTTTTAAGCCTCAATTTTTTTGTTGTTGTTGTATCAAACTTGGGACCTTGCGGTTGCAAGGCAGGCAGTGGCACCACTGAGCTAAATCCCCGGCCCAAAAGCCTCAATTTTATTAGTTTCTGCCGTGATCTTTATAATTTCCCTCCTTGTACTAGCTTTGAATTTTTCTTGTTTTTCTAGAACCTTGAAGGTGCATCATTAGGTTATTTGGCCTTGGTCTGTTTTTCTGATGTGAGTATTCACAACTATAATTCTGAGAATTGCTTTCACTGTGTCCCATAGGTTCTGTTATGTGGTACTGGCATTATTGTTTGCTTCCAGAAACTGTCTAATTTCTTCTTCAATTTCTTCTGTGATTCAGTGATTATTCAAGAGGATCTTATTTAATCTCCATGTGTTTGCATAATTTCTGTGGTTTCTTTTGCCATTGATTTCTAGTTTCACTGGATTATGAGCTGATAATGTCAATGGGAGAATTTTTTATTCTTTTGTATTTGCTTAAGCATATTTTCTGTGGTCTGTTTTGGAGAAAGTTCTATTGTACAGCCGAGAAGAATGTGTATTCTGTTGATGTTGGGTGGAATATTCTGAAGATATCTATTATATCCATTAGTTCAAAGATGTGGATCAAATCTTATATTTCTTTGTTTATTTTGTGTGTGTGCATATGTGTGCATATATATGCGCATGTGGTTGATCTTTCAATTTCTAATAGTAGGGTATTGAGGTTCCCCACAATAATCATGTTGATATTTTATGTCCAGTAGTGTTTGCTTTATGAAGTTGGGTGAACTGGTGTTTATTGCATATATGTTTATAATTGTTATCGCCTCCTGTTGAATTGTTCCCTTAACCAACATGTAGTGACTTTCTTTGCTTCTTCTGATCAGTTTTGGCTTGAAGTTCACTTTGTCTGAAAATAAGATTGCTATTCCTGCTTGTTTTGGGGCTCTCATTTCATGGAATCTTGTTTTCCATCCTTTTGTTACAGTTGAGTGGGCCAAAAATAGTTCAAGTTCTTGAGTACAACAAGGAAAGAATTGCCAAGCATACATCTCATAGAATGTAGTAAGTAGCTATGTTTATTAAAGATTGCAGACAATAGCAGTGACAATAGGCAGAAGGGTAAAGCAGGGGAAAAAGGGGCTTGATAAGTCAGGCTTTCACTATTTATAGGGTCAGACACCACTGATCTAAGGTCCCTCCCACTGTCTGTCTTGACCTCCTAAACTTAAACCTGGATAATCATTGGGGTGGTGTTTTGTTTATGGTTGAATGGAGAGAAGGAAAGTGGCTCACACAACTTTCCAGTTTAGGACTTGGAGCCATAGATAATCATTAGGGTGGTATGGTGTTTACAGTTGAACAAAGAAAAAGGAGTGACTCACTCAGCTCCTTTGTTTCTAACTGTACAACTTTGATTTTTAATCTATGAGAGTCTTTTTGGATTAAATGTATTTCTTGTATACAGAATACAGTTTTATAAATCCAATCTGTTAATCTGTGTCTTTTGATTGGGGAATTGAGACCATTCACATAAAGAGTTATTACTGAAAGATATTGACATATTCCTGACATTGAATTATTTTCCTGTTGCTGATTCCTTTTATTCCCTTTTGCTTAACTGATCACCCTACCTGGTATATGCATTCCATTAGGCTTTTTGGCATTGTTGGCTTCATTGTCTCTTTTGAGGATATCCTTGAGAATTTTTTGGAAGACTGGTTGGTGGTCATGAATTTCTTAAGTTGCTCTTTGTCATGGAAAGACCTTATTTCTCCATCAATATTGAAAGATTGTTTTTATTGTTTGTTTGGTTGGTTTGCTTTTTGAGATAGAGTCCTGCTCTGTAGTGCAGGCTGGCCTTGAACTCACTATGTATCCTAGGCTGGCCTTGAATTCACAGTGATTCTTCTGCCTCAGCCTCCTGAGTGCTAGGATTACAGATGTGCACCACTATGCATGGTGTGAAAGATAGTTCTGCAGGATATATCAGTTTGGATTGGAAGTTGTTTCCTTTTAGGGCTTGAAACACTTCACTCCAAACCCTCCTGGTCATTATGGTCTGTGTGGAGAAGTCTGCTGTAATTTTTATGGGTTTACCTTTGTAAGTGATTTGGTGCTTTTTTCTAATGGCTTTTAAGCTTCTTTCCTTGTGTTGGATTTCTGAGATTTTAACTGTGATGTTTCATGTAAAAGTTTTTTTCTGATCATATAGCGTCAAACTATAATCAACCAGTAATAGTACAGTCAGAAATAAAGGAGCTGAGTCACCCCCTTCCCTTCATTCAACTATAAATGCCACATCACCCTAATGATATCCATGCTCCCATAATCCTAAAACAGGGAAGTCATGTGAGCCTGTTCCCTTCTCTCTATTCAACCATAAACCAAACACCATCCTAATGATTATCCAGGCTTAAATTTAGGAGGTCATGCAGATTGCAGACATCAGAAGAGAGACAGTGGGAGGCACCTTAGATCAGTGGTGTCTGACCCTATGAATACCAGAAGCCAGAGTTATTGAGTCCTTTTTCTCCCTTTGCACTTGAGTCCCTTTCTCCTTTCAGCCTCGAGTCTCTTTTTCCCTTCGGCCTTCTCTCTGTTCATGCTACTGTCCCATGATCTTCAATAAATGTACCTACTTACTACACATTATGAGATGTACCTTTGGCAATTCTTTCTTTGTTGTACACAAGAACCTGGACTATTTTTGGGTCACTCAGCTGTAGCAGTAAGATTACAAGTATAGCTGCTTAGCAAGTATTGATTCAATAGGGAAGCAGGGCATGTAGCAAGGGTATGTGGCTGACATCATGAATCTTGGTTTATGTATGAGTTCTAAAATAGGAACAGTTTTGGGAAAGGATGAATCCAGATGTCCTGGTCACCCACCTGGGTACCTGATGCATATCTGGATTTACTGAACTGGATGGTACCAATTACAGAATAATGTCAAGTTTCCACTTATCCCTTAGGGAAGTATGTCAGTCTTGCCACTGTGACTTTATCTTGAGGCCTTGCCTTCTTCAGATGCACCTCCAGCTACAATTCTAATATCTATAATTTTTCACTGACTTCCTTGAGAGCTCAGTCTCTCTCTGATTGTGTATTAATTTCTATCTAACTTAGCTGCCTATAATATTCCTCCCTTTGAAGAGCTATCCCTAACTGTGTATCCCTCCCTGTGAAGAGATATCTCCCATTAGGGGAGAATGGGCATAGTTTCAGTCTAGCTGCTTCAAGCTGATAAGGGTTGGTGTAGGAGAGACCGCAGCCAGGGGGCTTCTCCAGAGAGCTAATCTAATGGGCCTTGGTTAGAAGTCATTTTGGAGTTTAGCAGTTATGAACTCCCTTTAGAAGGTCAATCTGGTGGATCCTGGTAAAAGGAGTCTGGCACATTTATCATTAATTCCATCTGTGTGATTGACATAGAAGATTAGGGCATGGCAAAATTGGCTGGGGAATTAGACGTGACCTATTAATTACAAGATCGCAGAACACATGCGCAGAACAGTTCCCAAAGCCCTGCACTTGGACTTCTGAGAACTCTAGCAGGTTTTCAATAGGATGGCCTAGACCTAACCTCAGCCTGAGGTGTGGAATCCCAGCACCATCTCTCAGGACCGGCATGTAGAAGTTCTTACAGGTTGGACATAGATACCAAGAAGAACTTGCTAACATGGTTTTCCTCAGGATTGCTCAGCCTGTTTTCTCCAGGGTGTTTTTATCTTGCTTTTTCCTCTTTTCCTAGGCCCAAGCTCATTCTGCAGAGCCAGTTCCTCTCTCATTCTTTTTACTTTTTGAAATAAATTTTGCCACTCCTTTTTGCTTATTTTGTTCAGTTCTTTGTTTGAGACAAGAAGAATCTGGACTCTAATTCCAGAGGAGACATGAGCAACCCAGAACACAGTAACGTTAGTTGGTGAGCCACTTTTAGAAGGGGCTACCAGATAACATTTTTGCATAGCCAGGAGATTCTGATAACATGATTATTTGCAATTTGGCAGTCTCTAGGCAAGAACAAACAAAATTTTCCAAGATATTAAAGCACATATCAAAGCATGAGCACTAGCATGGAAAGGCAGGTTGGGGAAAAGAGCCACGTTCAGATACTGCTCTTAAGAAACTGGAATAGCAGTTGTACCCAGCTAGCTCCTACACCTGTCTATTGATAGAGGTTGTCTATAAGTCTGGTATTTCTTTTTCTGTTTTCTTTTTGGAAGTAGGTTCTCACTATGTAGTCCAGGCTTTCCTTGAACTCACTGTATAGCCCAGACTGGCCTTGAACTCACAGTGATCCTCCTTCCTCAGCCTCCCAAGTGCTGGGAATACAGGTGTGCAACACCATGTCCAGCCTCTTTAAAGATTTTTTTTTAACCAGAGCTGAATTATTGATCTAAAAACAACAAATTTCACTTAGTGCACAAGTCCCTCCAGTTTTAGCTGTAAGAAGATGAAGAGTCTTGTCATTTTGAAGGACAATTTTAGCTAAGGAATTTAAAGATTATTCTCATTGAATCATTACAGTGGTCAACTACAGGTGTAGCTAGAAACTGCCAGCAGGGGTCAGTGATTAGCCCCTTTTCTGTATCTAGCCTTTATTACTACAGTGTTGTTGTTATTATTATTATTTTCTGGTACCAGGAATTGAACTGAGGACCTTGCGCTTGCCAGGCAGGCCCTACAGTCTTATTTTTTGGTTATACTTTTCTGTTGGGTATTTAAGACCAAGTTAAAATGAGACATGTATTAATCAAAATTAACTTTCTGCTGTCTATCAAGGTCAGTTAAGGATCTTCAGGCATTACTTTTGGAACCATGTACAGAGCCTCTCAGCTTCTCTGTCAGTGTCAGCTGCCAGGATGGGTCATGGTCCTGCTGGACCATGTGGCTTCCTATGGAAACATGGAAAACATTACTGTCTTTGGTGACCTTCCTTTTGGCACACTGTACGTTGGTTGACTCCTATTCTCTGGGGCTCAACAATCTCCCTGCTTGGGAAGACGAGATTGAGTGACTTACTGGAGTTGTAGGATCTTGTGGAAAGGTCCCCTCACATCCTGGGTCCTTGTTGACCTTGGAGGGACAGAATTACATTACTGGCTGTCCTCTTAGCTTAGTTATCTTTCTAGTTCTGGTCTCCAAACCTCAATTGTTGAACACCCAGAAGAGAAGATCTGTGTAAAAACATATTTTATGCCATTTGTGCTCTCTCCTGATTTTTTTTACTAATTTTAATTAATCTTAGTCTTTTTTGTGTTATCTAGCAGTTGTTGGATCCATTTTCTATGTACTCTTGTTATTTTTAAGGTACCTCTGAATATATATTGTCACCTGCATCTGCCTTATCTTCTAGTTCTCACATTGATCACATCTATTTCCCATACTTTCAATAGAATTTTTTATTTTCTGGATTTCTGTTTGGTACCTTTCCATGGACTCTAATTTTTCTTTTTTTTTTTTGGTACTGGGGATCGAACTCGGGTCCTGTGCTTTCAAGGCAGGTGGCGGAACCACTGAGCTAAATCCCCGGCCCCTGGACTCTAATTTTTTGCTAAAGTGGTCAACCATATCGTTCAGCTCAACTAGCTTTATTATTAGTATCTTCTGTAAGCTCACTGATTGTTTTGTTTCTTATGTTCATTACGTGTTTAGTTATACTATCTTTGAGCTCTCTGAGTTCTACATTGGTCTTTTTTTTAAAAAAAAAAACTCCTCTTTTATCATTTTGTATAATTCAGCTGTTTGGCTTTTTATTTCCTCCTAATTGATGCCTCATGAATCAGCTTTGGGATGTTGGAAGTTTTTGGAGGCCTTTTGTTGCCTTGTCTTCTCGTGTTTTCTATTATCATTTTTTTCTTGTGGTGAGGTTTGCAGATCAAGTAGAGTGGAAAGGCTTTATTGCTAGTACAGCGATCTCTTTAGTCAGTGTCTGCTTTTCTGTGGTGCACTCTTGCTAACTATAGGCCTTTGTCTCTGGCCCAAGATCCAAATATCTTTGTTACTTTGAGAGAGGAGGGTATAGTGTAATGAAATGAACTATAGTACAGTATTATTGATCACATCAAACCAGATATTGGCATATAGTAAAAAGAGATTAATAGCAACAACTATGCCATCCTGGCAACAGCAACAAAATCAGCAACAATAATAGAGTCAAAGACAGACTGACCATTGACATACTTCAAGAACCATTAGAAGCTACCATTGTACTACCCTTACCATAGAAAGAGATATATAGGGCCAGGGATTTAGCTCAGTGGCACTGCACCTGCCTGGCAAGTGCAAGGTCCTGAGTTCAATCTCCGGTACCAAAAAGAGAGAGAGATGCATAATTATAATTTAGACAAAGACAAACCAAATATTGATATACAGTAGATATCTACTACATGTAACAACTATACTGCCATTAACAATAGAAAATCATTCAGCAATAATAGCATAGGGTTAACTATCTGAAGTCTAATAATAATACTAGCAAAGATGAAGTAGGTGGGGAATAAAAGAATGAAATATGTAAAATATGAGCCAGGTGTGGCACACACCTGTGATCCCAGCACTCAGGAAGCTGAGCCAGGAGGATCACTGCAAGTTCAAGGTCAGCCTGGGCTACATAGTTAGTTCAAGACTGGCCTGAACTATATAGTGAGGCCCTGTCTCAATAAAAAAAGTAAAATTTGAAAAATAAAGAAATGATAGTTCTTTAAATGTCTTATAGAATTCAGCACTGAAGCCATTAGGACCTGGGCTTTTCTTTGTTGGTAAATTTTTTATTACATTTTCAATTTCACTCATTGTAATTGGGGTGTTTAGAATTTCTATTCCTTCTTCATTTAACTTTGGTAATTCGTATGTATCTAGGAATCTGTCCATTTCTTCTGTGTTTTCCATTTTATTACAGTACAGGTTCTCGAAGTAAGTATTGATGATGCTTTGGATTTCTCCTGGATCTGTTGTGACTTCACCTTTTTCATTCTTGATTGCATGGAATTGAGCCTTTTCTTTCCTTTTTTTTGATAAGGTTGGCTAAGGGTTTATTGATTTTATTTATTCTTTTGAAAAACCAACTCTGATTCATTAATTTTTTGTATTGTTCTCTTAGTCTCCATCGCATTGATTTCTGCTCTGATCTTTATAATTTCCTGTCTTGTATGAGCTTTGTGTGTGTTATGCTCTTCTTTTACTAGGAGCTTGAGGTTCTGCATTAGGTTATTTATTTGAGTTCTCTCTGTTTTCCTAATACGGACATTGACTGCTATGAATTTCCCAAATAGAACTGCTTTCATTGTGTTCCATAGATTCCTGTATGTTGTACTGGTATTATCATTTACTTGTAGAAACCGTCTAATTTCTTCTTTAATTTCCTCTGTGACCCATTGGTTGTTCAGGGGAGTGTTATTTAATTTCCATGTGTTTGTGGGAGTTTTGCTGTTTCTTATGTCATTAATCTCCAATTTTACTGCACTATGGTCTGAAAATATACAGGGGGTAACTTTAATTCTTTTACATTTACTTAGACATGTCCTATGAGCTAGCATGTGGTCTGTTTTAGAGAATGACCCATGTACAGTCAAAAAGAATGTGTATTCTGATTTTGTGGGGTGGAACACTCTGTAAACATCTGTTAAGTCCATTTGTTCAATAGCTTGGT
>NW_004624737.1:3159560-3183861 GCF_000247695.1 Heterocephalus glaber | reverse complement strand
GTGTGTATGTGTGTGGTGGTGGTGGTGGTGGTGGTGGTGGGAAGTCCAGTGTGAGAGAAGGCTGGGAGTGGCATAGTGAGGGAGGCCCCTTCGGTCCCATTGATAACGCATTCATTCGCAGGGAATCAGCTAAAACAGACTCATGTCTTATGCAATCACTCCCTCTACCCTCATAAGGCTCCGCCACCTCTCCAAGAACTCGGTAAGTTCAAAAAGCAGCAAAAAGTGCAAGTTTTTAAAGATTAATACGAAGTGATTTTGTTGATAGTTTATTGGAGGGTGGAGAATGGAGGGGGCGAAGGTTGCAATTATCAGGCATCATTTTGCTATCGTATTTGCATGGGGAAGAAAAATCTCAATGCACAAATGACTTCAAAATGATTAAGCGGTAAGCTGTTTCTCCTAGGAAAGCTCTTCTGAGGGGCCCCTCACGGCCTGCTTCTGCCCACTGGCGAAATAAACCAGATTCCGGAAAGTCTGGCTCGGGGAGTTCACAGGTGTCTGTGCCGAGCAGTGGGAGGCTCGGTCGGTAGCTCTCTGCTTGCGCCCGCAGATTAGGGATGGACCTCGCCTCGACCTGCGTCCACTAGAAGCACTCAGGGACCCCAGAGGAGTGGAGCGCCGACACTGCGGGCCATGAGTCCTCCGGGGCTGCGAGCGTCACTCTCGCTTCTGCTGCTGTTGGGCGGCTGCCTGCTCTTGGCTGCCGCAGGGAACAAGGACGCGGCTCCGGGCCCCGGGAGCGGCTCCTCGGGGCGATTCGTGAGTCCGGAGCAGCACGCGTGCAGCTGGCAGCTCCGGCTGCCCGCCCCGGGGGCCGCAGCGGGCGGCGAAGTGGGGCTGCGCTGCCGGGGTCCGGACGGGGCGCGCCAAGAGTGCGCCTTCCGCGGGGAGCCCGAGCGCTGCGCCGCCTACGGGCCCCGCCGCGCGCACTACTGGAAGCAGGTGCTAGGCGCGCTGCGCAGGCGGCGGCGGCCTTGCCTCGACCCCGCGCCGCTCCGGGCGCGCCTGTGCGCCGGCAAGAAGGGCCGCGGCGCCGAGCTGAGTCTCGTGCCCCACGCGGCCCCGTCCCAGCGCCCCGCCGCCCACGATTTTTCTGGGGCGCTCAGGGTTAGGGCCAGGAGCCCGGGGCGGTCCCTGAGCTCGCGGCCCAAAGAGAAGACCTCTGAGAAAAAGACCAAAGGGGGCAAGAGGAAGACGGCCTCGGACCCGGGGGAGGAGAGACCCGTGAGGACCGGGCCCAATCCCGACGGGCTGGACGAGAACGACAACGCGGAGCTGACGGAAACCTACTGCGACGAGAAGTGGCACTCCGTCTGCAACTTCTTCCTCAATTTCTGGAACGGTTGAGGGGCTGCTGTCTGGGTAGGGATGGAGCGGGGAAGCTAAAGGTATCTTAGACCGAGGGCCACCTGCACAGGGCAGGGAGGAGTCTAGATTCTAGAATGGGCGGGGGTGTGGGGTGTGGGGTGGTTATCTCTGAGGCAGAAGTTAAATTTTTTGAAGCATCTCTAAGAGCAGAAGAAATAGTAGGAACAAAAATAGGCTTACACTAAATTTGCAGAAACTAGATTGGTACAGAGGCTGAGAAGAAGAGGGAAGTAGAGTGTCTAAAGCAATGGGAATCTCGTGGGAAGCGGGATACAGTGTATATTAACACATTATATTAAAATGTAATCGTGAGTATTAGATAACCTGAGCCAGGTTGAATTGTTCAATGTCTTACTTATTCTGCTGACATGATGACAGAGCCACCCCCTTCTGAAATGGTATGAACTTCAGGGTGGCTTGGTGTCACAGATGACTTCTGTGGGAACACAATTTTCTATGACCTCATGGGTCAAAACTGTCTTCAAGAAAAGATTTTCAGGTGCCGGGGATTTAGCTCAGTGGTTTTGCCGCCTGCTGCGCGAGCGCAAGGACCCGAGTTCCATCCCCGGTACCAAAAAAAAAAAGAAAAGATTTTCAGGAGGCTTGCCTTTCAATTCTGTTTTTTAAAAAACAGAGCGATGCCTAATCTTCGGAACCTCCCATTAACCATGCAAGTTCAGAAGTGAATTGTACAAGTTGGGTACTCTACTAGGTCTTTTTTAATTTTTTGTAAACAAACAAGTCTCTATATTTAACCATCCTTTTAAAAACGACTAAAATATGTGTATCAGTCATTTTGACCATTATCTTTTTAACATAATTAATGTATCTCACTTTTAATGTGGTGTGATGACCAACCTTCACTTGTTAAGTGCTCAATAAAAACTATGGCTAGATTTAAAGAACTGGCAAGGCAATGGAAATTCCACCTGCATTTTTTAGCTACTTCCAAATGCACTTTGAATTAAGTTCTTAAACACATCTTGAATTGTTGGGAAATTAAGAAGACTGCATAAGGTAAGAGTCACAAACAGGCAGCTGTTGGGCTGCACAGGGTTCTTTCTTTTTAATCTCTCTTCCTTCCCATTGTCTACTCCCTCCTTTCCTTTCTGGCCCTTCCTTCCCTCTTCCAATTTGGATTAGTTGTCTGCATTTAAAAATCAGATACTTTTATACAAAGATCCTGATTTCTGGTTCTTTTGGAAAATTGGCAGATCTGGCAATCCTGGATCTACCTTCCCCCATGGTAATAATTTGCTGGCTGTTGGCTGGCTCTCTTTAAGTGTATCTTGTAGAGTTCACCATCATTCCTACATCTTAAAGTTGGACTAATCAATTTCATTAATTTATATTATTAACCTGAGCCCACTAGACATTGAAGCCCACTAGGTATAAATCGTTTACCTTTTTCTTGACCTTCTGTTCTCATCACCTCCCCTTTTAACATAGTGGTAAATGCAACAATCTTATTTCGACTTTTTCCTCTTTGACTTGCCTCCAAGAAATGTGAAATATTTGATACTTATTCTATACATTCTTGTATCATACAATCTCAAGATATTCAGATTGAACATAGTTTCTGGAAAGTCTTTGTAAAATCACATTCTAACATTGACCCTTAGATTAAATTCATCATGGTCAAGGAGAAGAAGCTCAGGGTACCTGGAAACCACTCCCCAAGGATGTGGACCAACATACACTTTCTATAAAAGGTTGGCAAAAAACAATGTCAACAGAAAAGGATATTGAAAATGAAACGACATTGTCTAGAACTATGGCTAGAATCATGGTTTTACCTCTTCATGTAAGAACTACCAATTCCTGTGTGTTCTTTGGGAGTCTGACGAACTTCTCTAAGAAAAAGGAAAAGGCCAAACCCTGCAAGCCCAAGCACAAGGTGGCTGTTCCTTCCATTTCTTTACTCCTAAGAAGAGCCTGTGCCAGTACTCTGTCTCAGGAGCAGAGAGGGATGGACAGGAAGCAGCTGCTTGCAGTGGAAGGGAAATGGACAGATCTTCTCATCAGCTTCTTGAATGACCTAACTAAATCCCAGTGTCTTAAACTCTGTACATTGAAGGGAATTAGGCTAATTTAAAACTGAGGTTCTGCCAGGCATAGTGGGGTACAACTATAATCTCAGCACTCTGGGAGGCTGAGGCAGGAGGACTGCAAGTTTGAGCACAGCCTGGGCAACATGATTTAGTGACACCCTGTCTCAAAAAACAAAAACAAAAGGGCTGCAGGTGTAGCTTGGTGCAAAGACCCTGGGTTCAATCCCTAGTACTAAGAAAAAACAAACAAACTCCGAGGTTTCTTAAGTACATTGTTAGCACTTTGGAATGTATACACAGTTTTAAATAGAGATAATTAATAACATATGAAGATGGTAAGTGCAGTGTATAGGTGCAGTGATGGCAAATCTTTTGGAGACTGAGTGCCCAAACTACAACCCAAAACTCACTTATTTGTCACAAAGTGCCAACACTACAAAGTGCCAAACCTGCATACTGAGATTTTAATTTAGGAAAAACAACCCATACATTAACATCATTCATCTTAAAAGAAAAACACAATAACACATGTGCTATATATAGGTTTGCCACCACTGGAGAGTGTCTTCACTAAGCAAAATATTTTCAACCTTCACAGTTCTCTAGGCTCGCTCTTTATAGTTTGCCCTACACTCCACCAACATATGAAGTCTCTTAAAACAATACTTCAGGGGCTGGGGATTTAGCTCAGCGGTTTCACCGCCTGCTGCACAAGCGCAAGGACCCAAGTTCGATCCCTGGTACCAAAAAATTTAAAAAAACACAAAAAAACAATACTTCATTCAGTGACTCATGATTTTAATTAAATTCCAGATCAGTAACAGTGCCTTGGGAAACTATATTAGAGCATGAAGCAAAAGGAAAGCTAGTAATAATGATCACATCTTTATTTGAAATTTTGTTTGTCATGGATTGCTTTGTGTAATTTTGATTTTTTAGCTAGGTGGAGTGGGTGCACACCTGTAATCCCAGCACTTGGGAGAATGAGGGATTAGGACTGCTATGAGTACGAGGCCAGCCTACACTACCGAGCGAGACCCTGTCTCAAAAAAACAAAAATAAATTTAAAATAAAAAAATTTAAAAATTACATTAAATCGGCCAGGGATTTATCTCAGTGGTTCTGCCGCCTGCCTTGTAAGCACAGGGTCCCGAGTTTGACCCCTGGTGCAAAAAAAAAAAAAAAATTACATTAAACTATCATTTATCTTAGTGGGATACGGTAGTAGATGCCTGTAATCCAGCACTCTGGAAGGTTGAGACAGGAGATTCAAAATTCAAGCCCAGATTTGGCAATTTAGCGACTTAGTGAGATGCTGTTTAAAAAAAAAAAAAGCTGAGGATGAAGCTAAGTGTGAGGACTGAGTTCAATGTCCAGTACTGTCAAAAAAAATTTTTTTTAAATTTTCATTACTGACTTTGTTGACTCTCCCTTATATTTTTCAAGCACTTTACCTCACTTCCTTTTCCTTCCTTTCTTTCTTTTATTTACTTTTTTCTGTACTAGACATTGAACCCAAGGCCTTACACTGAGTTACATTCCCAGCCCTTTTTTACAATTTTTGAAAAATTTGAGACAGAGTCTTGCCAAGTCACCAAGTTGTCAGGCTGTGCTCAAACTTGTAATCCTGCTTCAGCCTCCCAGAATGCCAGGATTATAGGTATATGCCACTATGTCTGGACTCACTCATTTCCTTTTAGTGGTATGTGGCTCCTGTGGGTACTGTGATGTAGGCAAACCATGATATCAGAGTCAGATTGATCTGAATACTGGTTCTGCCTGCCACTTACTGAAGGTTGCTTTGAGAAAGTTGCTTTAGTCTGTCCATGTTTTACTCTCTTGTTAAGTAATAGACTATTGCCAAGGTAATCGTGAAGAACAAATTATGGAACATATTAAATATTGATTGTCCTTTAATACAATATTTAGTACAAAATATCCAATAAATGTGACTTCTTCCCTTAGAAAATGATAAATTTAAAAATCAATTCATTTAAAAGTACATAAAGGAGTTGGAGATATAGCTCAATGGTATAGTATGCACTTAGTATGCATGAGCCCCTGGAGTTAATCCCAGCACCACAACAAACAAAACATCAAAAATGGATAATATTTGGTAGCAAGGAAAGGAAGTGGGCATATCTTGTCATAACACTGGGCTCCAATAAGCTTGAATTTAGTATTATATCATTGAACTATTAGAAAACAACAATAATAAAAATAGAAATTAAATTTCTACATGTGAGATTAGGAAGATGTAAGGTAAGTATAGGTTTGGTTATCTGGGAGGGCTATTAGGAATTATTAAGCACATATGCAAGATGAATGCTGTTATGGTTTAAATCTAAAATGGGACATCTGAACACATCATCTCATATGTTCAGAGGTGGGGCTTTTGGAAGGTGATTGACCCATGAGTGTGCTACTCATTAGTGGCTTCACCCATTAATAAGTTCAGAGCTGAATGTGCGGTTAGGAGGTGAGGCTTGGTTGGAGGTGGGTCACTGGGAGCATGACCTAGAAGGAAGTAGTCTTGTCCCTAGCTTCTCCCTTCTTTCTCTTCCTGCTTTCTGGCTGCTATGGTTGGAGCAGCTTTCTTCTGCCAGGCCCTTCCACTATGCTGTTTCTGCTTTGGAGCCCGATAGCCACAGACTGAACCCTCTGAAGCTGTGAGTCAAGAAAACCCCTCCTTTCAGTTGTGAGTGTTGGGTGTTTTTTGTCCCACTGACAGAAAAGTGACTAATACAAATACCTAAACCAAGGCCGAGGATGTAGCTCAGTGCAGTGCCTGCCTGGCAAGGGCAAGGTCCTGAGTTTGATCCCTGGTACCAAAAACAAACCAAAAAACCCCCAAATACTTAAACTACATGGAATTTGTAGATTCAAGAATATATGCACTTAGAATTTTTAAAGATATTGCTAAATTGCCCTCCATAACATTGTACCAGTTGAAACTCCCATAGGACATTTTCATTAAATGAGTCTAAGAATATACATGTATAAAGAGTAAAATGTAAAAAATCCTCTGCATCTTCTTTCTTTCTCTCATTACTCTTCCCCAATCCACTTTATAGAAACCATCAAGAAAAAAAAAAAAAAAAAGAGTACCCATGAACTAAGAATGGCATGAGACGGAAGGAATCTGTGTTCCTGAATAATCTCGTGGAAAACTGCCTCACCACTCTACGTGGATCATGCTTTCATATGAGAGAAGAATGAAATGTACTCTCTGAATGTCACATTAAAAATGGCATGTATTACAATTTTGGAGCCTGAAATCCAGTGAAATAAAGTATGAAAATTTCAACCTCTGTGCCTATAAGACTAGGTAGGATTGACAGAAATATAGGCATATTAAATAGCATTCTATGTCTCCTGTCCAGGAAAGGGAATAGGAGTAGCAACCAAAGAATATATTACAAGGCAGTTGAACTGACAAATGAATATTTTGCAGCCGAGTATAGTATATGCTTAATTGATTTGTTGAGTACTTGACCAGAGGTCTTGCTCATGGCCCATCACACGAACATGGCACCATAACCAGTTTCATTGCTGCTCAGTTCTGGTCAGACTATATAACATTGTGTCCTCTCCTAAAGCAAAGAGAAATAAAAAAATATTTAAGAAAATCCTTAGGAGAGCCACAAAGATGATAAAATCTTTGGGGAAAGGGATATCATAGTGGATGACTGTAAGTAATAGAGGATGCAGGAGTAGGGGGCAGAACTTCTGAGTCATGTGCAGGTTGAGGAGGAGGAAGGAGAATTGGGTAGGAATGGCCTTAGCTCTGTGCAGCTCTGAGTAAATCTCAGCCAAGAGGGTGTGGTTCAGGCACAGAGATTGCCCAGTGGGGGAGATCTGTGTTGGACAAGAATGGCTTGGTTCTAGCTCCTATACAGGCACAGCCATTGGCTGGGAGTGGCCCAATGAGAGTGTGCTCTTGGTGACAATGCTGGGGTGGGTGGGTTCTCAAGGTGTTCCTTCTGGAGATAGCCAGCTAAGTACAGATGCTCACTTAAAGGATGATGTGAACAGCACACACTCACGTGGCTACTATAAAAGGTTAAATAAAGACTGATCTTTCAGTTTAGTTGAGGCACGATTTGGGTGGGGTTTTTTCCCTCTCTCTAACCATAAAAATGTATTAGCTACTAGGAGTGTAGCATACATGGATTCAACATACATGGATTCAAATGTCAGGGTTAACACTAATAGCTGTATAACCTTGGACAATTCACCTCATCTCTTTAAGCTTCAGTTATCCCATTTGTAAAATAGGAGTGAAAATAATAGTACTTTCTATATATGGTTGTTGAAAGGATTAAATGAGATAGTCATATAAAGGACAATGCCTGGTACATTCCAAGTGTGTAGTACATACACTGTTAAGGTTTCCATTTCCTTTTGTCTACCAATGCAGGCATCTAAAGGGAACTTCCATTTATTTTTTTGAGACAGGATCTCTTTATGTGTCCCGGGCTGGACTCAGACTCATGGCAATCCTCCTGCTTCAACTTCCTCAGAGCTGGGATTACAGGTGTGCACCACCACATCTGTGGAGCCTTCAAACTTAAAGGGCACATACACCCAATGGTAATCAGCAACTCTCCATGCCAGCTGGGAACAGCATGAAATAAAAAAGCAAAATCTGGGGTTGAAGTTCAGGTGTAAAGCACTTGCTTATCATGTGCAAGGCTTGGTTCAATTCCACCAGGAAGAATGATTGAAGGAAGAAGGAAGGAAGGAATGAAGGAAGCAAAAAGAGAAATAAACAAGCTATGTGTAGTTGCAGAAAACAGAGTTATGTGATGATGACAGAAATATCCAGTCCTCAAATCCCTAATGTAGAAGCATAGTGGGTTGTAAGATCTTCAATCTGGAAGACTTTAAATGAGAATGTTTCTTTGTTTTTTCTTTCTTTTTTTTTTTAAATGAGAATGTTTCTGTCCAGAAGTTTGTATGTGGTCTTGGAGGCTAGGGGACTACAGCTGACCCCTCAGCTCAATTGCTTTCAGAACAATTTGCTTTAGTTCCTGACCATAAAGAGAAACAGCAGGGCTTTGATAAACTTAGCCCAAGTTTAGACCTCCTTGTGATTGCTGGCTCATCACATTCAATTTCCTATTTCAAATTTTAAAAGCAGCCATAAAAGCAGCGCAAAATCCCCCTCTCCTTTTTAAAGCAAGATACCTACTTCAGCCATATTGAAATTATTGGGAGTTGGGGCTGTAGCTCAATGGTACAGTGTATGTCTGGCATATGTCATGGCCTGGATTTAATCTCACCAACACCCCAGAAGGGCTGGGTGATCATTGTATATAGATAATAAGCAGTTAGAAAATACAATAGAAGACACCATTAAATAATAACACAAGGTACGATACGTAGGAGGAGACTCAATAACAAATATGGGATAACTATATGAAGAGCACAGAAATACTTCTGAGGGCCAAAAGGAAAGATTTGAATAAATTAAAAATATGTATTCATTATTGTTGTTATAGATAAGAAGCCTTAAGATTTTAAAAAATGTCAATTCTTCTTAGGTTAATATATAAATTTAAATGTGATTACAGTCACACTGCCAACAGAATTTTAGCATGTGAGGATTAGACATATTGATTCTAAAGTTCCAATGGAAAACCAAATTAAAATTGGGGGCTGGAAAGATGTAGGATTGTGTGTTTCAGGGACAAAGAGAAAAAGATACTTTTGTCAAGGGTACCACATGAAATGGCTAAATAGCCTCCCAAAGGAATGTTGGCAGCACTCTGCAAAACAATGTAAATGATGTGGTGGTGGTGAGGACTGTTTCTAGGTAACCACATGGTCTCCCTTTAAAAGGCCAGAAGCTTCCAGCCAGCACTTTAGTGGATAGTTGCTGCCTTTGAGCTGGGTGGTCATGTGATCCTGGAGGGGCTGAAGACCCTAAGCCTTTGATCCATATGTTCTTTTGTTCCCAGGCACAATGATTACAATGAGAACAATTCTTCTCCAAATCAGGACAGGGCCCTTTTGCATTGATTTTAATATGTGAAGAGAGAGGTGAAGGGAAGATTACTTCTGTGGGACCCCTAGAAGGGTGAGATGTCAGTTTATGCTTAACCATGTACTGTATAAGTATTTCTTGATAGTACCAAGGGTTCAAACACAAGCATTTAGTGGTAGCTATTTCCTCTCTTCTGATCCCTTTCTATCATTGCCCAAGCCACAGGAATGCTCTCAATTAAAAAAACAAAAGAAAAAAAGAAAAGGCAAAGCAAAGAAAAAACTGCACACACGTGTGCACGCACACACATGTGCGTGCACACACGTGTGCACACACACACACACACCCCACGCACACACACACGGGCCCATGGAGGACTGGAGCATTTTGAAAACTTTCCAGCAGCAGTTGTGCCTAGTGGAAAGAGGATGTTTAGGATAGTCCTGTCTTTTAATTCCTTAGCTCACACCACAGTCTCAACCACATGGGTATGGAAGTAAGTAACTAGTTTTTTAGATGGATTTGGATGTTCCCTCAAATCCTCAGGAAAATTCAAAAGATGAAACAGTTACTGGTTAGTCCTTGCTTTAGTGATAATGGAAATTAAAACTGAAGCAACAGTATGAATTAACAGGAAAAAATTTTAATTGAAGAGAGAAAATAAAGGGGTGCACAGCTCTGAAAAAAGATAAGCCAGGCCCCTGACAAAGGAAAGTAAGATGATGTAGGAAAAACACTTCAGTCTGAAAAAATGAAGAGGGCACAGGTCTGCAGAGTTGGGTCATGCTGGCCAGTTCACAAAAGAACGGAGACAAGTTTTATGGGGTGCTATGGTGGGCTAGTGTCTGGTTGATCCTTATCTCAGTCCTGGTTTCACAGCTCTGAGGGACCAGAACCACTGAGCTAAATCCCCATGGTATCTTTATTCTTGAAGGATGATGAGATAGGCTAGGTAATTTAGTGCTAAAAACCTTCTTTTGCCAACTTTTCAACAGATACTACCTAAATGACTAACATGTTTATATGCAGAGCTGAGAAGGATTTGACCCAGAGTTCTACAAAATGAAAGTCAAGATTTATCTTTCTTTTAGTTACCTATTAGGCATCTGTAGGCACAAGTGAAGAGCCATGGCTTTTAGCAAAAACTGCTTTTAGGTCCTGAGTGCCTCAGCAGAAAACACAAACCATGCTTGTTAATGAGTAGCAGGTTAAAGGTGCAGGAGTTTGTTTGTCTTCTATCCTTATGGTAGTCTCTTTGCAAAACCCACTTTGTGTAACTGTACGTTTTCTTTTTGGTACTGGGGATTGAACTTAGGACCTTGTGTTTGTGAGGCAGACGCGATGCCACTGAGCTAAATCCCCGGCCACTTTGTGTAACTGTGAATGGCTGGCTCTACAGTGTTACAGAAATTTTTAGTGAAGCACCCAGAACGAATGAGGACCTCCGTGTATGACTAGGGCATGTGTGCCTAAAAGAAAGAAGGCTGCATATGGAAAATTGGAGAGCTAAAGTTATTTGCAATTGGGGATAATCTGCCTCAAGGGACCAGCTGATAGGCTGTAAGAGGGGAGGGAGAGTAAGAGAATTTGACCTGCAGCTTCAAACTTGTGCTATTACTTACTGTTAACTTGATTAAAAGAGCAGTGGAGAATCTGGATCCAGTGGTGTATTCCTGTAATCCCAGCACCGAGGAGACTGACGAAGAAGGATACAAGTTCAAGGCAAGTTTGAGCTACAGAACAAGACCATGCTTCAAACAAACAAACTCAGAAAAACAGAGGAGGCCTTCTAACAACTATGGTGTTTGAATTGCCATTAAAATTATAAAACATGACTTCTTTAATGTCTAACTGATCTTGAACTTGGATCTTATTTAGAAAAAAATTGAGACATACCGGTATGTTATTCTGGTAATGTAGTTTTACAAAGAATACAAGAATTCCTTTACTAATCACTTTATTGTTTACCTGAAAGTTTGCTATTGTTTCCTAATTGAAGTTCATAGACTTCTTGGTATTTGATAAATATTGAACATGAGAGGAGCATCCCGAATGCTGAATACATACAGATTCCTGGAGGGAATGGGCCTGGAAGAGGGCATGGCAGCTCTCCCTTCCTACCCTCTTCCTTGTCCTGTGCATCTATTCATCTACATTCTTTATCATAAACCTATAAATGCTGGTGATGCACAGTACTATATTCTTCTGTGGTGCTGGACAGCAGCATGGGAGCTGCAGCTTCTGGTCATTAGTGGGATCAACTGGTACTGTATTGCCAGGAGTTTTTGGATACACAATGAAAGTAATGAACCTTGCAGTGGTTAAGAAACTAATCTTTTTTCCTCCACACTACTGATTTTTTTTGTTTTTTCTGAGCCAGAACATGCAACCAGTTTTAGGTAGAGAAAAGGAAACAGAGGTGTTGAGTGTTTTTCTACGATCATTGGCTTCAGGAGGCTGGGAATAGCCTGGGCTACTCCACTCCCAGGAGAGTCATGCTTTAGAAGGGTGATTCAGTGTAACTCAAGTTCCTGAGAGTTATATAAAGAAATGTTTAGTACTAGAAGCACAGTTTACCACTGTTTTTCATTTAATGAAAGCATTAATCCTCTGATTGTTCTTGAAAATGTACATGTGCCATTGGAAAACACATGCTCACATTCAAAGAGGAAAAACCTCAGATAAAAATTTTTGGTCATCTCCTAGTTAACCATTTGGTTACATAAGAGGATCTTTATGGAGGTTCATGAGCTTATGTTGGTGGCTCATTCTCAAGTCTGAAACCTACATGTGGTTTGGGAACAAGTGCTGTCTATTAACCCCTTATGTTAATGGCTGGTAGAATCAAAGATATCCTTATACTATTGCAAAGTAGGCTTGTAGCCAATTTATAGTAATAGTAATAAGCTATTATATTCCGTCCAGGCTACTGACCTATTACAATTGCAAAATACCAGGGGTAAATAAATTTATAAGGAAAGAATTTATTTTGGCTTATACTTTTGGAGGTGTCAGTCTATGCCTGGTTGGTCCATTGCTTTGGGGGCTATGGCACACAGTACATCATGGTGGGAGTGCATGCCAGAAGAAGCTGTGAAGCTCATGGTAGCCAGGATGCAAAGAAAAAGGAGGAAGAGGGTCTGGTGATATCAAAGACCTAACTGGTGGCCCACAGCCCCAGTGACCTAAAATCCTTCCACTAGGCCCCACCTCCTAAAGATTCTATCATTTCCCAATATTTCCAAGTGTCTTAGTTTTTTGTAGCTGAGACAAAATACCTGATGCCCAAAAGTTAAAGGAAGAAAGGTTTATTTTAGCTCAGTTTGTAGAGGTTTTAGTCCAGAGTCAGCTGGCTCCAAGGCAGGGCAGCATGGCAGAGGAAAAACAGTCAATGGCAGGGTAGGCACAAAACAGCATCAGTGAGCCTCCCTTTCCCTTTATGTTCCATTCAGGCTACAAGCCTATTGGTTGATGCCACCTACACCCAGAGTGGGGCTTCTGTCTTCAGTAAATTCATTCAGTTGCACTCAGAACTATGCTAAACCAATTACTGGAGTAATCCAGTACCACACACACTTAATCTCAGTATCACACACCCATGATCCAGCCACCTCCCAAGAGCCCCATGTGAGCACATGAAGCTTTGGGGAGACATCTAGATACTTGCTATAACACCAAGGGTTGGAGATCATGCCATCAACACATAGGCCTTTGGAAGACATTCAAGATCCATACTATAGCACGGAGTTGCTCAAACTGATGTTCAGTCTAATTGGACCAGCAATTGTGCCAATTTCCAAGGGAAGGGTGGATTGCACTAAATGAGGAGCACATCTAAAAGGAGGCCTGTTCTACTAGAGACTCTCTGGAAACCTAAGAAGGTGAAGGTAAGACATCAGAGGAGGCCTTGGAGGTAAATGACTGGTTCTCAGAGCTGTGGAAGTAGGGGTGGGAAGAACCATCACAGCAAATAGCGGGTGCCTCTTTATGTACTCTCCCAACATTTGCAGGGCCTGGGTCAAGAGTTCCAATGTAAATATTAAGTCACTGCAACCCAATCTAATAACTATATTCTATTCTCCTATTTTGACTACACCTTTATTACAACTCTGTGTTTGTGTGTGTGTGTGTGCACATGTGTGTGTGTGTACAAGCATGGTGCTGAGGATTGAATCCAGGGCCTTGTAAATGCTAGGCAACCACTCTCTACCATTGAGCTACTTCCCAGACCTTTAAATTTTATTTATTTGTTCATGTGTTTATTTTTGTGGTGCTAGGTAATTAACTCAGAATTTTATGCATGCCAGGCAAACACTATATATACCCTGAGCTATACTACCAGGCCTTTATTGTTAATTTTTATTTTGAGGCAGGGTCTTGCTAAGTTGTTCAGGGTGGTCTGAAAAACTGAAACTTGTTATCCTCCTGCTTCAAAGTCCTGATTAAATGGGATTATAGGCACATACCACTACTCCCAGTTTAACAATAAAAACTTTACAAAATATTTTTCTTATTAGTATGTTTGTAGTACATTCCTTGTGGGGAATTAGTACATGTACATAATACATCTTAATTACTTTTTTAAACCTCCCTTTCCCTTAAAATTTTAATATGCATAGTTGCAGTCTGAGTTTGCAAGGGAATAGATTTAACACAAGACATATAATTTATAGGATTATTTTATAATACTCACCCAAAAAGTCAAATGCAGAGTGTGCAAGAGATCTGTCTAAGAACTAGAGGCCTGAAGAATCCACCTGAGGGCCAGGATCCCACAGAAATGTCTCACACAAGTTTGTAACAAGGATCTGCACCGGGAAGGCCTAAGGGCCAGGGGTGGAAGCTAGAGTCTGTGCTGGTGGGGTAAAGGATCTGTGCCACCAGGCTGAGATCCGCATTGGAGCCAGGAGGTGATGCTTAGTGCAAAGACCAGAGCTCCCCCGAAGAGAACAGCAGCCATTTCCAGTGACAGTGAGGAGCTCCTCCAACAATAAGAACAGCCGAGTTCATATCAGGAAAACCAGCTGTGGAAACTCCTCCAGGAAAATCAACAGCATACAATCTTCCCCTCCAGTTCTCCTTTTATGCCGTTGGCAACAATTCTCAGGTGGTTTTCCATGCCCAGAACCACACTGACTCAGTTCAGCTGGGCATTCCAAGTTGACCATTAGTTAATCCACCACATGCATGAGATTTGGTAAAATAGCAACGACAATGACATTAATTACCATGGGCCATCCAGTTGATACTCCCTAATAGAATGAAGTTCCTCAAAATCAAAATTATAGCCTGCTATGTCGGCACAGGCCTGTAATCCTAGCACTCTGAAGTCTGAGGCAGGAGGATCACCATGAGTTTGAGGCCAACTTGGGCTACACAGTGAGTTCAAGGCCAGCCTGAATTGCATAGCAAGACCCTGACTCAAAATAAATAAATAAATTTTAGCAAATAAAAAAGTAAAGAAAAATGAATGAAAAAAAGCAAAACAAAAACGTCTGGATATTCCATTGATTAGTGAGTAAATGTTAGATTTTAATAATGATATATATAGCCAGGTGTGGTGGTGCATGCCTGTGATCCCATGTGATTCCAGCACTCAGGAGGCAGAGGCAGGAGGATCACTGCGAGTTGGAGGCCAGCCTGGGCTACATAGTGAGTTCAAGACCAGCCTGAACTACATAGTGAGACCTTGTCTCAAAAAAAACAAAACAAAATAAAAATATGTATGTATATTTCATAAATTACAATTTTTCTTGCCTTCATTTTAGCCAAATTGCTAGTGGATTATACTTTTTGGATTATAACAACATGATGTGGGTTTTATTGCCAGAAATTTCATATTAGATTTTTAAAAAATCATTATAGTCCTTAGCTGTTTTATTTTTCATTGTATTCTTTATTCCCCCCCCCTTTTTTTTTTACAGTTTAGTGTATTTTAATAGCAAATTACAGGAACAGCACAGAAAGACAGACAACATTAAAAACATGTACTAGCATGTAAGTCAACTCAGAAAAGTATAGTGACTAGATGGAAGCTACTGTATGATAAAAATGCTGCAAACACCATTTAGTTGCCATCAATAAGAAATTTACTTGTTCTTTAAAAAATCCAAACGCTGGCATTGTCCAGAAAAATTTAACAGGTTTATGTATAATTGTTATAAAGTTGAACTGCTGAAACTTGTTCACTGAAACATTTTGACTTGCATTAATGCTTTACATCCCCGCATTAACATTAAAAATTCACACACAAATTAAAATGGAAAAACTTCCAATACCTGATTTCTGTCCCCTATTTTCCACTCACAATCATGTACTTAGGTACCTTTTGACCCCATGGGAAAAAAAATATCTAACATTCAGAACTCCCAATAACAGGAAGAAGAGAAAAAATTTTTTTGAGAATGAAATGTTTCCCACCATAATGGACTCTTAAGCACCTTCTCCACGTATGCGGCGTGCTAGTTGGATACCTTTTGGCATAATTGTTACACGTTTGGCAAGGATGGCACACAGGTTGGTATCTTCAAACAGGCCACCCAGATAGGCCTCACTTGTCTCCTGCAAAGCACCAATAGCTGCACTCTGGAAGCGCAGATCTGTTTTGAAGTCCTGAGCAACTTCTCGCACCAGACGCTGGAAAGGGAGTTTGCGAATCAGAAGTTCAGTGGGCTTCTGATAACGTCTAATTTCACGGAGCGCCACAGTCCCAGGCCTGTAATGATGAGGTTTCTTCACCCCTCCAGTGGAGGGCACACTCTTACGAGCGGCTTTTGTAGCCAGTTGTTTCCTGGGCGCTTTACCACCAGTGGATTTGCGGGCAGTCTGCTTTGTACGAGCCATGGTACAGGGACCTCCTTACTAGTACAGCCCCCTTCTCCTTCTGCTGGAGTTTGGTGAGCTAGAGGTGGCGCTGGCTTTGGAGAGCGACGGCAGCCTCCTCTTTTTGTTTTTATTTAGTTTTTTGTTTCTAAAAATTAATTTCAGTTCTGAATCCTTAATTGTAATGTAGTAGTAGCAACTGGATTTTTTCATAGATTTTGTAGAATCAGAAATGAACTAAATTTAAAAAATCATATTCATGCACTGAATTGGAATTACATGTGATGAATTAACATTATTGTAAAAATACTATAAAATATTTTAATAAATTGTTATAACATTGGAGTTTTTATTCTGTTAAAGCTAGAAACATAAAATATTTCTTAAATTTTTCTTTCATAGTTTTTAATCTGTTCAAATCTCTCCACAGTTGAGATTATACTTTGCTCTATAATGACCAGAAAATAGATTACTGAAATTAGCTTCAGGGTTATATTTGAATGTTTTCCTTCAAAGTCATGCAATCATTTACTTTGTTTTAGTTTTCTTATTTTGTTTTTGAGACAGGGTCTCGCTATTAGTTCAGGCTGGCCTTGAACTCACTATGTAGCCCAGGCTGGCCTTGAACTCACTGCAATCCTCCTACCTCAGCTTCTCGAGTGCTGGCATTATAGGCATGTGCCATCATGCATGGCTGGTTTTCTGTTTTATTGAAATGTTACTTTTGTTTATATGCCACATGCATTTTCATTTAAATTAAATAATAAAGTTTCTCTAATATTAAATTTTTTTCTTACTCCTTTAAAAGGTGAAATAATGTAATAACGTTGGAAATATTTGTTGCTTTATTGTTTGTGGTAGTGGAGACTGAACCCAAGACCTCATGCATGTTAGGCAAGCAATCCACCCCGGTTATATCCCTAGCCCCAAGAGCTTTTGATAACATTGTTAGTAGCAAGTGATATTTACATCAAATAAATACATGGACAGAACTGGCACACAAACACATTAAGATGAATGTAATTCTTATTCTTCTTGCTGGTCAGTACCATCATTATTTCTCTTTCTTTATGTGAATTTGCTTAAAAGTAAAAGACTTTAAACTTTTTGTAATGTCTATTTGCTGTTTAAAAATCAAAACACCCATTTTCAAGAAAAAAAAGAGGATAGTGCAAATTTATAATTAATTTTATTTTCCACCAACAATAATTTACTCTTCATTTAAGGGTGTTCCATCATTTCACTTATCTCATGCATCTTTTATCTGAGCTAGATTAAGTCTAATTGTTTGAGCAACATTTTTAGGGGGAAGGAGGATTATTTATTATACTCCAACTGGTTTAGACAAATAATTTCACATTTCACTTAAAGCCAAGGGGTAAAGGTAGGGTACAGTGATAGAGTACATGCCTAGTATGGATGAGGCCCTGGGTTCAGTCCACAGCAATTAATTGAAATCAGGAGCCAGGAAATGTGTTTTATATATCCAGCACTAATAGACGTCATGGTCTAACAATGCAATATTTATATACATAGGCCAACTTTTTAAAGGGAAGAATCATTTTTGTCCCCTTTTTATTGGTTATACAGATTAATGGGTTACATTTTGGTGGATTTGTACATGTACATAACATTCTTTGATAATTTCACTTCCACCTCTCACCTGCCTTCACATTTTGGGGTAGGGGCTTTCAATGTGTATAATATATACATTACCTGGTCATACATCTCTTCCTCTCCCTTATTCCCTTCTTACTTAACAATAGTTTCCCTTCTACTTTCTTGTCATATTTTAAAATCCCATATATTAGGGGAGAACATGCCATATTTGTCGTTTTGAATCTAGCTTATTTTGCTCAACATAATGGAGTCCAGATCCATCTACTTTTTTTGCAATTAACAGAATTTCATTCTGCCTTATGGCTGAATAATATTCCATTGTGTACATATACCTCATTTTCTTTATTCATTCATCTTTTGATGGGTGTGTGGGCTGGTTCTATAGCTTGTCTATTGTGAATTGTGCTGCAATAAACATGGATATGCAGGTATCTACATAGGATGCTGACTTTCATTGCTTTGAGTAATATAGCTGGATTGAATGGTAGCTCTATTTTCAGTTTTTTTTTTTTTGAGAAACCTCATAATGATTTCCATAGTGGCTGTACTAATTGACATTCCCACCAGCAGTACAGAAGGATTCTTTTCCCTTCCCAGCATTTACTGTTTTTTGTATTCTTCTTATTTTTGCTTTTTGAGACAGGGTCTCACTTTGTAGTGCAGGCTGGCCTTGAATTCCCTATGTAGTTCAGGCTGACCTCCAACTTGCAGCAATCCTCTTGCCTCAGCCTTCCAAGTGCTGGGATTATAGGTGTGTGCCACCAGCCCTGGCTTTATTTTTTGTGTACCTGATAATAGCCATTCTGACTGGGATAAGATAGTATTAAAATATTATCTTGATTTGTATTTCCCCAGAGATCAATTTTTAAAATAGATTTCTATAACTAGCATTAATAGAAAATGCATAGAAGCCTCCTAGAGATGTGCTGTACAAATCTATAATGCAGAGAGGCAGACACTTGAGTGACTACTGTTTAACTTCATACCTGGATTGTTTTCTTATATTACTATCCAGTAAATTAAAAATTTCAATTTGAATTCATCCCACACAGTGATCATTTATTTTATTTTTCTTAACTTTTCTTACATGTTCAACTGTTGTAGTTTTAACTTTTAAAATTATCTTTACTAAATGTAGAAATTTCCCAGTGTTTTCTGTAAATATTGTCCTGGTAGTGCCATGAAAGTAAATATTATGCTGTTAGTGTCATAAAAATCATCAAAGTATGTAGCTAAGTATTGTACATGAATTATTTTTTTAGGATTGTTACAGCAATGTTTTATATTGGCATTTAGTGAATCTATCATCTATCACTGTGAATCTATCAATTGCTGTTTATACAGCCTTCTTTTTCAGTTCTAGTAATTGCATGTTGCTGTTTGCTATGGCTTGTGCATAGATGTCCCTCATGTGGTCATAGGCAGGGCTTTTTCAGAGGTGGCTGGATCTAGAGATTGATTCATGGTGTAATACTAGGATTAAGGGTATGTGATTACTAAATTAGTCCACTGATTGGTTTGGTACCCACCCTAAACTGGGGTAGAATATAAAAGGGGCAGAAAGAAGCTGCTATTGTTGCTTGTTGCTGATTGCTTGTTTTTGCTGTCTTCTGCCTACCATGAACTGTTTCTCCTCTGCCATGCCACCCTGCCTTGGAGCCAGCCAACTATGGACTGAAACCTCTACAAACTGTGAGCCAAATAAACCTTTCCTCCATCAACTTTGGGTGTCTCAGCAGCAAGAAAAGCAACTAAGACACTGTTGTAGTTTTTTTTTTTTGTTTTTTTTTTTTTGGTACTGGGGATCAAAATGTTGTAGTTTTGTTTTTTTTTTGTGCTGGGGATCAAACTCGGGTCCTTGCGCTTGCGCAGCAGGCAGCAAAACCACTGAGCTAAATCCCCAGCCCATGTGGTAGTTTTTGAGACAGGTTCTTCATACGTAGCTCAGACTGGCCTTCAACTCAAAATCCTCTTGCCTCAGCCTTGGAGTGCTAGAATTATAAGCATTCACTACCACACCCACTCCCAGGACTTTTTTTCTTTTTCATCTTTTTCTTCCCACTCCCCTCCTCTTCCCCTCTCCCCTTCTCTCCCTTTCTTTCCCCTCCTTCTCTCTCTGTGCCTCTTCATTCCTTCCTTTCATGCTTTCTTCCCTTAATGAACAAGTAACAGTCATATTCTGATCTCTCCATTTGCAGGGATTCAATGTAAAATGAAATACTAAACTTTCTGCTATATTTATTCAATGGAAAATTGGATAATCATTCAATTGACTCAAACTGTGTTTTGCCTGAAACATCCTCTCACTGCCAGGACGATGTGATGGCCATCTTCCAGGATGCTTATCCAATATGTACAGTAAAGCTTAACGGGTCTCTTTTTCTTTATCCAGCTTGCCAATTTCATGGATATAACTTTCTTCATCTCCTAATAGACAGTCCACAGTTAGCATTTGGCTTTCTGAATTGTGATTTAATAGGTATAATTCTTTTTTATTCGTATTGCTTTGCTTTGTCATTCCATCTCCATTTTGTTAGAATTTGGAGTGTTGGGAATGTAGCTCAGTGGTAGAGGACTGCTTAGCCTATTTGAGACCTTGGGTTTAACTCCAATACAACAACAATAACAGCACTAATTTGGAGGTGCAAACTGTTTCATGTACTTATTCACGCTGTAGTTCAATGGGAATAACTTTCAATCTAAATTTGTTTTGATAAGTAAGTAAATCCTCACTAAAACATTTCCAGTGTCCTGTTTGCACATTTAATGCAATCATGTCCTACAGTTTAAAAAAATTTTTAAAAGGTCACTTTGAAAACTTTCTACTTTTTTCTTTCTTTTTTAGTTGCTTTTCTATTCTGAGTTCCATTTTGGTATTAAAATCTTTCTTTTTTTGGTACCGGGGATTGAACTTGGGACCTTGCAGTTGTGAGGCAGGTGGCAGCACCACTGAGCTAAATCCCAGGCCCTACAATCTTTTTTTGTTTGTTTGTTTTGAGACATTATTTTGCTATGTATTCCAGACTGGCCTTAAACCACTATGTGGCCTTGACTGGCCTCAAATTCAAGATCCTCCTGCCTCAGCCTTCTGAGCTCCTGAGTGCTGTAATTACAGGTGCATGCTAACAACACTCCAGGCTCCCATTACAATGTTGATTAGTACTCAGAACTAAGAGATTAAAAACTAGCATATGAGGTTGGAGATGTAGTTTAGTGGTAGAGTGTATTCAGTAGTAAGAATGCTTGCCTAATATGCTCAAGGCCCTTAGTTTGATCACCAGCACTACAAGGTAAATAAATAAATAAATAAATGTAATAACTTTTGGTGTGTATACAATTTAGTGGTTTGTTTGCTTTTGGCAGTACTGTGGATTGGTCCCAGGGAACACTGAGCTACATCCCCAGCCCTTTTTATTTTTTATTTGAAGACAGAGTCTTGCTAAGTTGCCCAGGCTGGCCTTGATCTTCAGAGCCTGCTGCCTCAGCCTTCCAAGTAACTGGAGTTATATGTGTTGTACCACCACACCCAACTAAATTTGATGATCTCTATTAAAAAGATGTGATTTCTTTTTAGCAGGGGACAGTAGTAGATGCCAATAACCCCAGTACTCTGAGAGGCTGAGGCAGGAGAATCACAATTTTGAGCCCAGTGTGGGCAACTTAGTGAAATCCAAAATAATTTTTTTTAAAGGATTAGGGGGGTAGCTCAGTACAAAGGTCTTGGGTCCAATTCCCAGTACCACCACCACTAAAAAAAAATTATATGAATTGTTTCCTACTTTTAAAAACTGTAGGTGAGACATATATTGAGAATACTGCTTTTATTCATGAATACTTCATGAACACAAACTTGATCACAGAAGAGAAGCCAGAAAATGGTCTCCTGGCACTATTCAGAAATATAATAGTACAGTACAATATAGGAATCTGTTGCATTTCTGCTGAGTGGAAACACTTGAGAAGTTAATTTATCTCTTCTGTAGCATAAGGGTTTCTGCTAACAAACTCTTCCTCCAACTCTAATAAATCAATTGCCAACATCAGGAGCATTCACAGTTATCTTTTTGTTTTGAGGACATAGATCAACAAATGTGGAGAAACATTTCCTTGGGTCTAAACAGTGCTGTCACAAAAGTGGATGTTTAAGATTTTAGTTTGTGTTGCACCAGAAGTGGGCCCACCCAAATGAGAGAGGTACCTTTATAAGTAGATACTTCATCATTAATAATCATTCCTGTTATATGTATTTGCTTTTCTTGTACATCTTCTTATAGATATTGTAAGGCAGCATTATATGGGTGAGGTAGTAGAGCTGGAACTTGAACCAGGGTTTTTCCAATGCTGCACAGCTGTCCCATCATCAGGCCGTACACCACCCTCTCCCTATACCTCAGTCTTTTATCCTCTAGGAATCCATTGTTTATGCTCAGAGTGCCTTTCTACCAGTCCCACAGGCTTCTGGATGCATCAGGTCTTCCTCCTTAACCAGGGGAAACCACTCTGTGATTTCATTAGATGGGCATAATCCCTTCCATCTTGGCCTGCAGACTCCACCATAGAAACTCATCAGAAAGATGAGTCTGATAATCACCACCTTATTGGTAAAATGATGGTACTGGTCTTTTGGACAAGCCTAAAGTCAGTTCATAATAAGACTTATATTAATCTACCTTAAAATGAGAAAAAAGGATAATATAGTGAGTTGTGATAGTGCTAAATTGATCAGATTGAAGACAATTCTTAGATTACATCCTTCTGAATCTTCAGTAGAGGTGGAAGGAGTTGGGTTTAAAATATCCTTTCTTTTACAAAGTGATGATACTAATATTATAGATGGTAGTTAAAAAATTTAATGTCCCCACTTGGCAAGGTAACAAAGTGGTGGCCTTTCGTCTTACCCCAAAATGTTAGATTTATTGGTTATGGGATTCTAAACATGTGGAAACCACTGGTTTGGCGCTCATTTGACATTCTCTGACTCCTGGGTACATTGCTAGTAGTGTTCTGGGACCTCAACAGAAGAGCTAGCTGATATGGGCTCTCCAAGTGTCCTTAACTGTTAGCCTTTTGCCTAATACACAGCTCTGTCACAAAATCCATTTCCACCGAAGGATTTGTGAACCTGAGAAAACAGTAACACTGAAAAGTGAACTGACAGGTGAAACACCTCTCAAAAATAGAGGTTCTTACCTAGTGAATGAAAGGAGTCAAGTCTTGTATCTCTACTTAGGCAGTCTCTCCCCCCCGCCCCCCCCGCCCCCGCCTTTTGTTTGTCTGGGGTTATTTTGTTTTTTAAAATAGGGTCTTGCTTTATAGTTCAGGCTGGCCTTAAACTTGCTTTGTAGCACAGTTTGGCCTTGAACTCGCAGCGATCCTACTGCCTCAGCCTCCAGAGGGCTAGGATTATAAGCTTCTGCCACCACGCCTGGTTGTCATTCCCTTTCTTGGTGCCATTAGTAACTTCCCACACCATCACTTTGAAGTGTTCTCTAAATCATCCAAATTGAGGTTGAGACTATCTTGAGAATGTAATCAGCGGTGATTAAATGTTGAGATTTTTACAAATATCGATTGAAAAAAAGTAGCCAGGTGTGCACGTAGAGGAACGTGAATATGACAGCTCTCAGTAAGGCGTGCCTGGGAGAGCTCCGGTCTCTAGGCAAGGAACGATGCTCCCGGAGCCCCATCTTGCGGGGCACACAGGGTTAACCTCGGGCTAGGGCGCGCGCGTCCTCTGCCCGCCCACATTCCGCCTCTGAATGGGGCCAGTGGTCTGATGCCGGTGGGGTGATTTCTGCGCTCCTCGTCCGACTTCCCACTGGCCAGGCTGGAGCCCCTCCTGAGCCGTCCCTGGCTCCGCAGTCACTTTACCTTCGCCGCCATTCACATGGCCCCGCGGGTTACAAAGCAGAGCATTAGGAAGTCTGTGGGCGTCTCAGGAACTAGAAGTGCTTGGCCAGAAAAGTGGGGACAATTACAGTGGCTCTGAGGTCCCCGTCGCCCGGCCTTACACTGTGACCCTTTTGGGGATGTTAAAGGGGGCCTGTGTTTGTGACTCTGTTTCTTTGTCTGCATTTTGGAAATAAAGCATGATACAACCTCGGAAATATGTGTGAGCCCCATTCATTAAATCTTTATAAACCAACCAAAAAGGAGACACTTTTATTTATTTGCCTGTTTGATTTCATAAAGCAGATTTTACAAAACATAAACTTTCTTTTTTATAAAAGAAAAACGAAGTTTTAAGACTATGAAGATTTTAAATGAAAACACATGGTTTCACAAGTAACAGTCCTGAGCCAGTGCTAACCTTTTAACCTTTTCTTGTGACAAATCACATTTCAGGATCTTCTACTGTTAGTTTCAGTTGAGATATTTCAAAAAACACAGGGCCAGGATTTAGCTCAGTGGTTCCGCCTCCTGCCTCAAAAGTGCAAGGACCCAAGTT
>NW_004624737.1:3142244-3159368 GCF_000247695.1 Heterocephalus glaber | reverse complement strand
TCCAATGATCATGAAAATTGGAGAAAATGTGATTAAGTCAGCAATACAGAACATTTTCACCAGATAAAGTAAACTGGATGCACAGAATGAGTACAGTGAAATGTCCAAGTAGAAAATTAACTCACCCCTTCAGTCTGTGCTTAGAGAGCCACTGACTGGATAGGCTGTGGGGGTGAGTGGGGACTTGGTCTCTCAGGGCGTCCCAGTACTCCTGAGGAGTGTTGTGAAAAAGGCTGGCGCAGTATTACCACAGGGCAAGTTCCAGGTGTTGCAGGAGCCTGGATGAGAGACATCCACAGGGTCAAGGTCTTGAGCCTGTGGGGCTTTGAAAGAGGAAAACTTTATCCTGGCAGATTTCCTTAAGAAAGAACCGAAGTTAGGCGAGAGGTTCCCCAGCTGTGCTGGACATTAGAGTTACTGGGGAGCTCTTAAAATGCCTCATGGCCCAGGTCACATCCCACCACAATTAAAGCAGAGAGCCAGGGAGTAAGAGCCTGGCATCAATGTTTTTTAAAAAAGATTCTAGGTGATTCCATCCAATGTATAGCAAAATCTGGGGAATTATTAAGGCAAAGAAGGGAGGCTGATGTTTTAAAATTTTGTGAAGGAAAACATTTGCCCAGTTGGTACTAGTAATTGTTCTTTTCTTTCTCCCTCTTTATGCAAACTTGTGTCTAGTAAGCATTTGGGGTGTGGCTATTGGAGTTGGGGCAAAAGCTACTCAAAATTTAGATGTATCAGCACCTTTGTGTTTTCCTATCTGCTTCCTACAGAGAGATGAAATTTTCATAGAGGTTAATAGGATAGAGCCACACGGGTAGACTGCTTGCTTAGCATGCATGAGCCCTGGGTTTGATCCCTAGCTACACAGGCGAAATACAGAGACAGTACTAGGGTTTTACTCCCTGAGGCTCCCCAGGAGTGGTGTGATACCATGCTCTTTGGAACTTCTTTTATTTTTTGGTACCGGGGATCGAACTCAGGACCTTGCACTCGCAAGGCAGGCGCTGGAACCACTGAGCTAAATCCCAGGCCCTCTTTGGAACTTCTTAGACTATTAAAGAATAGTTCCCACCCTTACGCTAGAAAAGAAGTTCATACCCTGCAGTTGATGATTCAATGAAAATACAGTCTGCATCAGCCTGGATTAAAAACTTTTCTTTCCTGTCCTCCTTTTAACTGATGGGACTCCCACTGAAAATGCCCAAGGGTATTTTATGCCAAGGCACACTGAGAGCATAATCTCAAAGACTGCTTAGTGAGGTGAGAGTGGTGGGTCAATCATCCCACTAAGAGCAGCAGGCACAGAGAACAGCCACTGGGCAGAGAGAGCCATAGCTTTCAGCTGGGACAGCTGTTCTAGCAGGAAGGAATGTTCTCTTATGGCCTCTTCTTTAGGCTGATCTTGACCTTGTGTGATTAACGCACCCCCAAATTTGGCAAGCTTTGTGTGATTTTTAATAAAAAATGGAAACAAAATTCAAATGGAAACGAAATTCCTTCGGTTGTTGCCTATGTAGTTATGATTGTAGCTCTTGACTGAAGAGGGGGCAGATAAACTGAGAGGAGTGATCCCCCCCGCCCCCGTTATTGAAGTGCTGCACTTGCCTTTGTAAATTGTAAATTTCAGACACTAATTATACAATGCTAAAGAGCATTCTTTAGGACGACTTAGTGTGCTGGTCGGCTGTCTATTACTGTAACAAATACCTGAGATAATCAACTTAGAAGAAGTTTATTTCTGGCTTACAATTTTAGAAGTCTCAGTCCATGATGAGTTGATTCTGTTGAGGGCACATCACGGCAGGAGTATGTGGCAAAGCAAAACCACTCATCTCATGCTTGGGGAGAGAAACAGAGAGGCAGACTGGCATCCCACAAACCCCTTTTCGGTATGCCCTCAAAGACCTTAAGGCCTCCCACTAGGCCCCACCTTTTAAAGTTTCTACCACTTTCCAATAGTGCCAGTTGGAGACCAAGCCTTTGGCACATGGATCTTGGGGGCAGTGTTCAACATCCATACTATAGCACCTGTTTTGGGTTTGGTTTTTTTTTTTTTTTTTTTGTACTAGGGATTGAACTTGGGTCCTTGTGCTTGCGCAGCAGACGGTGAAACCACTGAGCTAAATCCCCGGCCCTTGGGTTTGGTTTATATGGTTCTGGGGATTGAACTGGGCTTCACGAATGCTTACACAAATGCTCTACCACTGAGCTGCGTTCCCAAGCCTTTTATTTTTTATATTGAGAGACGCTCTTGCTAAATTGCTAAATTGCTCAGGCTGGGTTTAAACTTGGCATCTCCCTACTCGGGCCTCTCGGAATGCTGGGATTACAAGGGTGTGACTGGATACATAGGCAGTTTTGTGACTTAGATTCATGTTACAAAGATAATCCCAAATATAGGACACTCTGAGAGAACAGGGCTAGGAATGAATCTAGAGGGAGAGAACTTTTTTTCATTAGTCCCATATCAAAGGCAATAAAGTAGCTGTGCCTCTGAAACCAATCAGCTGAGACCAGCACAAAGCCCTGAAAAGTGGAAACTGACCTAGAATGAGACAATCACAAGCAAAACTCATTGACCAGGAGAAACTGTGTTTAGTAAGAATGTAAATGTAGATTTTGAAGCCGCCTAGGAGTGGGTGGAAGCAGTTGTAGAGCCTGAAAATCATTCAGGCTCTTCCAAATACCTTTCTACTTGGGTATAACGAAGTAACAACTCACATTCATATGCACTGTAATTTGCTAAGTGTTTTCACAGATATGACCTCATCTGAGCCTCACGTCCAACCTGTGAGGTTGACAGGGCACACATGATATTTTCCCTCTTTTAACAGAGTGGGAAACTGAAGCTCAGAGTAAGTGACTTGAGAAAAAGAGCTACCCCCTTGAACCCAGATCCAACTAGAAAGAGCTCTTTCCACTCACTGTACTTCTTAAATTACACTGAGCACTAGTTGTAGTTGAACAAATCAGGGAGCTCCTGAAAAATACAGATTTCTGGGCTCCACTCTGACCTTCTAAAACTAGCTTCCTGGGACAGGGATCAGACTTTTTTTTTTTTTTTTTGGTACCGGGGATTGAACTTGGGACCTTGTACTTGGGAGGCAGGCAGTGGAACCACTGAGCTAAATCCCCGGCCCAGTAGACTATTTTTAGCCTGGAGATTTCCCCAGTCATTCTCCCCCGCCCCCAGTCATTCTTATTAAGACTCACTTTTGGTAACAAAACAAGAAACACATATAGACAAGACTCAAGAGTATTTTGTAGTTTTTATAACAGATCAGGGACTGTTTTATGTTGATTCACCACCCTTCTATGTGAACTTGTAGATCCAGCATTTCTTTGTACCAATTAGACCTGTGTGCTGCTGGGGAGGACAGATGTCTACCTGTTGTCTCCTGCCCCTAACCTGCTCTCAATAGTTCTGCCACAGTGGCCAGATATCCACTCTTTTAGGGACTCTGGCTCCCAATGGTGATAACATGCAGAGACATCATCAGGAAGGGCTGGTTAAACCTCTGAAAATGGGGGCTGGAGACGCAGCCCAGTGGTAAGGTGCCTGGCTGGTATGAACGTGGCTCCGGGTTCGATCCCTACTTGCCCAAGAGAAATAAGACCTTCTGATCATGATCAATTTAGGATGCAAGCTGTCCTAAGAAGGTGGAGCTCTGGGAGGGCAACAAAGTGGACTAAAATGTTTGCGTGAGGAAAGGAGAAGGATGCGAGACCCAGATTCTAGTTCTGCTTCTATTATTTGGATGAGCTTGTTCACCAAGTTGCTTCACCTCTCTGGGCCTCACTAACTTCTGAAATCTGAGGGGATATAGCAAACCCAAATCATTATTTCTAACAAAGTGTTAGGGTGAACACTCCCGTATAAAATAGACAAAGGCTGAATAGGGTAGGCAACATGCAGGTGCCTGATATGACAGATTCAAGGAGTCCATGAGGACTTAGAAAGTTAGACATTGTACAGTATGTGTGAGGCTTCATTTCAGTTTTTACCTCCTTGAATCATATTTCTTCCTCCCACATCATGGTTCAGATATGGCAATGTATATGAAAACAAATCCCCCAATCACACACATCTTAGAAACAGATGTGACCTTTAAGATTTCTTCCAACTCTCAATCTGTGAGCCTATGAGCTCAGTCTTAAGTGAAACTGGTTTCTAGCTGTATGAGAGAAAAAAAATTTAAAAGAATGATTACAAAGCTGGGCATGGTGGTGCATACATATATCACAGCTCTCTTAGAGGACTTATCCAGGAGGATCACAAGTTCTAGGCCAAGCTGGGCAATTTAGCCACTTAGCAACATCTTGTCTCTAAATATATAAATAAATAGTCTTCGAAATGTAGCTCATTGTGAAGGCCCTGGGTTCAATTCACACACACACACACACACACACACACACACACACACACCCCTTTAGGGCTTGGGATGTAGTGCAGTGGTAAAGATATTGGCTAGCATGTGCAAGGCCCTAGGTTTGAATCCTAGCACCCCCTCCCCATTCCCTTTAAATTTAGAATGAAGTAGCATTATACTGACATGGATGTACATATCTTGGAGCTTATGTTGTTCGAAAGAAACAAAAAAAGCAAGATGTCTCACATTCTGTACTATTTGTGTTTTAAAAGGAGAGCAAGAAGAAACTCATATATATTTGATTATACATAGAATTTCTGGGAAAATACACAGGAAACTGATAATTGTTGGTTTTATGAAGGGAACTGAGTGGTAGGGGATGAGTGGGGAGGGATGTTTTTCCTTTTATACCTTTGAATTCTATATAATGTGCATATATTTTTAAAAATTGCACTTTGAGGGCTGAGGTTGTAGCTTATTGGTAAAGTACTTGAATAAAATGTGCAAGGCCCTGGGTTCCGTCCCCAGTATGGGACCCTGCCCCCCCCCCAAAAAAAACTAAAGCAAAACAAAACAGCAACACTTTGATCCATGACCAGCAACTCCATTTCTGGGAATTGAGCCTACAGATACACTCACACATAAAACACAGCCTGACTATATAACAGTTCACTGAGGCTTTTTTTTTCAATGACAAACACTTGAAACATTGTCTATCAATAGGATAGTGATAAAAATAGATTGTGGCACATCCACAAAGTATTTAATACCATGCACGCATTTTTAAAAGATGGCTGCAGATGCTTTCTAGGTACTAGTATGGAAAGATCCACAAGATAAGTGAAAATAAGAAGATGCAGAACAGTGTATATAATGTAGATTTTTAAAGAGTATCCATAGATTCATATTAGCTTGTATACCCATTCAAATCTGATAGATGGCTGGTGGTGTAGCTTGGTGGTAAAGCACTTGCCAAGCATGCACAAGGTCCTGGGTTCCATCTCCAGCACCACCTATCCCCTCATAAAAAAAATCTCTGATAAGGTGTGCTAGAAACAAATAATAATATTTAACATGGAACCATTGGATGAGTAGATGATAGGAACAGCAAAGAGTCTTCACTAATATCTTTTTGTACTTTAATTTAAAAAATTTTTGTTATGGTACTAGATGTTGAATGAACCTAGGAAGCACTGAGCTACATCACTAATCCTTTTTATTTTATTTGTTTAAAGATTTTGAGACAGGGTCTTTCTAAGTTGCCTAGTCTGGTCTTGTACTTGTGATCTTCCTGTCTCAGCTTTCTGAGTACCTAGGATTATAGGTGTGCACCACCTATAATGTTCTTGAACTGTGTAAATATAAGACCTATTCAGAACTTAAACAATGTTTAAAAACAAGTAAATGCATAAAAGTTACTTAGCTTTCACCTGCTTTAGGCCAAACAATGCTATTATAATTTTGCTTCAGAGCCAACAAAACAAAGCAAAAAAACCCAAATCCAAAATCACCAAAACACTATCCTAAAGAGTGGCCTCCAGAGCTTCATCCTTTCACATAGTAACTTTCAAGAAACCCAATTTAGCAGCACCTCTTCTGTCTGACTTCCTATTCTAGGGAACTGTTCCATGTCAGCTTTTTATCTACCCTTCTTCTACCCCCCAAAATAATTCTCATTAATCTTCCGTGGGACACCTCTCTGAACACTGTGGAGCCACCACAGCTCTGATTTATAGCACAACTTCGTGCTTGGAATTATAGGAAGGCAGAAGCTGTGAATACGGGTGTCTCAACAGTTCCTTAGGCTTGTCCAACTCCTATCTCTACTGCACCTCTTAGGGGCCTCACCTCTCACTTTCCCTCATATAATTGTTATCCTGGGGACCTTCAGAGGAGAAATCATTGCCTTCACAATAAATCTGTCTTCTTACACTCGAAGCCAACTCAATCTGTTTCCAACCCTTGCTAGAATCGTCTCTGTACCCTCGTTGTCCTGTTGCCTATTGTTTGTTTACCTTTACCTGCTTCCTGTAGTTACCGTCTAACTTGGCTCAAATCAGTTCTCAGAGCCTTCACGTCTCCAAGAACCCAGTGGTGAGTTTAAACAGGCTGCCATTCAAGCCTTCAATTAATGAGCGCCAGGGGCATTATTGCATTCATTTAATACAAATATCCTAGTCACTAGGGCTGGATACTGGGAATAGTCACAGACAAAATTGACATGGCCTCCCTCTGCCTTTTTGGGAAGGCAGTTTTACAAGGGATTAAATATGAAGGATCTTGACTCTGGCTGCTCATTAGAATTTCTGAGATATCTTCCAATCCCCCCAATTTGTAGTGGGGTTTGAACCCAGGGGCACTCTACCACTGAACTATTTATTTTTGAGACATGGTCTCCCTAAATTACCCAGGCAGGCCTTGAACTTGCAATCCTCCAGCCTCAGCCTGTCAAGTAGCTGGGGTGGTAGGATTGCAGATGTGTGCCACTGATCCCTGAATCCTGAGGGTTTCTTGTTTGTTTTGTTGTTTTTTTGCCATATTAAGGATTAAACCCAATGCCTTGCATGTGCTAGGGAAATGTTCTACCACTGAGCCAAACACACCCCAGTCCTTTATTTTCAGTTCTTTATTTTTAAAAATTTATTTATGTTTTTTTCTGGTACTAGGATCAAACTCAGGACCTTGTACTTGCAAGGCAGGTGCAGTGCCACTGAGCTATACCCCCAGGGCCTAGTTTTTTATTTTTTTAAGATAGGGTGTCATTAGTTTGCCTAGGCTAGCCTTAAACTTGGGATATCCCTGCCTCAGCTTTTTCCTGAGCTATTTTAGTCCACACTTGACTGTTTAAATTGGATCTCTAGAGGTAAGACCCACACAGCAGTATTTTTTTAAACTCTCCAGGTGACTCAAATGATGGCCAGAATTGAGACCCCCTTTCCAATACAACAGATTTACAGGCAATCTCCTATACAATCTAAATTATTCCTGATTGGGTTGGGAATGTAACAGAACGCTTCCCTAGTGTGCAAAAGACCTTGGGTCTGACCCCTAGAACACACACACACAAATTTGTAAGTGACAGTCCTTAACTGAATCATAAAATTCATTTTCTATAGGTACAAGGCTAAGTACGAGGGCTCCAGGGTAATGAAAACCTGTTTCATACCACAAACAACAGTTTAATTCTCAAAATAAAAGACAAGAAAGCCAAAAACATGGAGTATGGTCTATCCCCAGGGCAGTTAGAGGAGTTCATCCTACCTCAGAAAAGAGACTGGCTCTTTCTCTCCCTGGGAGCCAAGGACAGGCATCCAGCCCTGACAGGGGACGCATTTACCATTTCAGTTCAGTCCTTTTGATTGGGAGATGCTGCCATTAGAAGATGTTAAATGCCAAATAACATCATCTGGAATCTCTTGGTGATCCTTTGTGTTGCCAGCTGGGAGAGGGGTGTGTGGCCTCACCTTCTACTTGCCCTCTCTAAACCCCACCCAGGAGGGCTGGGAAGATACAAAGATGGTGTGGATGTCAGGGCGGTATGCAAATACAGACCTCTAATCCTATCAGGAATGCTTAGGGTGTTAATTTGACTATCTTTCACAGCTCATAAATCTACTTGGGGGCAAAGCCAAGCTGCCAGACAACATCAAGCCAAACTCCTTCAGATGCTGGCAGTTTGAGTAAAGCAGCTGGGGATCATGCCTCAGTAAAGTCCAATAAAGAGCTTTGTATGTGGAGGACTGGAAAGCAGCTTCTCACATTTGGATACAATAGAACAAAACAGTGGGAAATCTGAATGTCTGATTTTTCAGACTGGTGGTCTTCCCTATGCCCCTCCTGCCCACTGAGCCATGGATCCTCATTCATTCACAATTCTTTGCACGCAGATGAGTCTATCTTTCTCCCAAACAATTGCCTGCACAAACTCCTGTTGGATTAGTTTGTTTAATCCCTGTCTATAAATACAAACAGACTATATTCACTTCTATTGGAATATGCTAAATCTTTTTATATTAAAATCTGTTAAACTTCAGTTAGGTCATTTTTTTCCTAGATCCTTTCTCCTTGTATTCAGTAGTCAGAACAGAAACGTTTTCCTTTTTCTGAAACAGAACATCCCGCAAGAAGAGTTCTCATTGTTGATAAATATGTGGAGTAGAAACTGTCAACAGAAATCAGTTTCAACCTCTGGATTACAGCTTCATCCAGAATTCATCTGTTCCTCAAATCAATTTAAAGTACCACTGACTAGGGATTCTGAATAAAAACATCCTTTGGAGTGTCTGTTACAAGGGGAAGCACTAGAGAGGCACAGATAGATTTTCAACTACTTCCTCTTTGGTCCTCCTTTTGGAGGGAAAGTTGGAATAGTTTTCTGCCTTGAGGGATATAAAACTCCTGTGACAAATTTGCACTCTGGCTTGGGTGGTTACCAAGGAGGAACAGCAGTTATTGTTCATCATCTGAGACCGCAAGTCCCAGAAACACTGGAGATGCCTACTCCTCTTGCATCCCTGTGGGGTACAGGCAACCAATGACATTCCCACAGATTCCTGAGAAGCAGGAGCACAGCACCTTTAGGATAAGAGTTTCTGAACATAGCAGAAGAAGAATCAGAAAAGATGTTCTACTTATCAGACTTGGACTTTGAGTAAGTTTCTTTAACTCTTGAGTCCTACTGCCATCATCTGGAAGATGGGCATCTTCCATGTGGGATTATCTAGTGCATAGTATAGGGATTTCATGAATGTTAATTGTGATTATTGATATAAGTGATACTGGATTTGAGAAATAACTGTGATTATTGATATTAATGTTACTACTAGTGGTGAAATTTTAAAATGATAACTTTGATTATTGATATAGTTATTGCTGATAGTGGATATGATGTTATTACTGTGGTACCACTATTAGCTATTGCTCTTTCCATAGAGCAGTGAGTAGATTTTTTAAAAGAATTGAGTGAAGATCATTCATATAAGCCCATTAATTCGCTTCGCAAATGTTTATTAGTACCATCTATATGCTGTTCTAGATGGCACTAGGGGAACATTAACGAAATCCATCTTTGTGAAGTTCAGATTTTAGTGTGTATGTTGGAGACTGCAATACATAATAAGAAGTAAGTAAATTATACAGTTTTTTTTTCAATGTTGAGGATTGAGCCAAGAGCCTTGTACATACATGCTAGGCAGACACTCTGCCATTGAGCTATACCTCCAGCCCCTATATTGAATTTAGAATGTGATTAGTGAGTGGTGTAGGAAAAAATAGCAGGGTAAGGATTGTGAATGATCTAGGGGAAATGATGTAATAGAATTTAAAATAAGGTGGTTCAGAAAGTCTGTGAAGGTGACATTCAAACAATTGTGAAGGCAGTGGGACCATAGGCATGGGGAAGAGCATTCTAGGCACATAAATAGCAAACACAAAGGCTCTCAGGGAAGCATGTCTGTGTGTTCTGGAGAAGACTGAAGTGGCCAGAGGAGACTTAGGGAGGTGTAGAGTGGGAACTGGTGTCACAGGGATGCAGAGCAGGCCACATAGGGTCAAGCTAGGCATTTTAAGGACTATAAGATGGGGAGCCAAATGCCAGGTTTTGAGCAAGATGGAGAAATGTGGTTTGACTGAGGCTTCAGGATCACTCTGGACCCTGATCTGACATCAGACTATGGGAGTTAGGAGATGCGGATGGTGGACAAGGGTGAAAAAAGAGACTGGTGGATCAGTATTTGCTAATGATATGATACTCTACATAGAAGACTCAAAAAAACTCCACCAAAAGACTTCTAGACTTAATTGACAGACTCAGTAGAGTAACTGGATACAAGGTCAACACTCAAAAATCAATAGCCTTCTTGTACACAAATAACAGACTCACTGAGAGAGAAATTAGGGAAGCAATACTTTTCACAATAGCATCCAAAAAAATGAAATATCTAGGAATCAATCTAACGAAGGAAGCAAAAGACCTCTACATTGAGAACTACAGCACTTTGAAAAAGAGATCAAAGAGGATATAAGAAAATGGAAAGACATCCCCTGTTCCTTGTAGGAAGAACCAATATAGTGAAAATGGCCATACTTCCAAAACTGCTATACAGATTCAATGCAATCCCGATTGAAATTCCAACAGCATATTTCACAAAACTAGAGAAAACAACCTAAAAATTCATTTGGAACAAGAAGAGACCTAGAATAGCAAAGCAGGGGGTATCACAATCCCCAACTTGAAACTACACTACAAAGCCACTGTGATAAAAACAGCATGGTACTGGCAAAGAAACAGACCCCAGGATCAGTGGAATAGAATAGAAGATGCAGAAACAATTCTAAACATACTCAGCTACCTCATCTTTGACAAAGGAGCCAACCATCCTCACTGGAGGAAAGATAGCTTCTTTAATAAATGGTGTTGGAAAAACTTGATTTGAACTTGCCAAAGATTAAAACTAGACCCCTATCTTTCACCATGCACTAAACTAAAATCGAGGTGGATTAAAGATCTAAATATTAAAACAGAAACACTAAACTTGCTGGAAGATAAGTAAGGTAGAACTCTTGAAGATATTGGCATAGGAAAAGGTTTTAGAAACAAAACCTCAGTAGCAAGGGAACTAGCACAAAGAATCAACAACTGGGATTTCATCTTATTAAAAAGTTTCTGCAGTGCAAGAGAAACCACCAACAGAACTAAGAGACAACCTACAATGAGGGAGCAAACTTTTACCAGCTGCTCCTCAAAGGTCTACTATTTAGAATATACAAAGAACTCAAAAAAATCAGACCCCTCAAATATAAAGACCCAATCCAAAACTGGGCATTTGAAATGAATAGACATTTCTCAGACAAAGAAGTAAAAGCAGGAAATAAACATATGAAAAAATGTTCAACCTCATTGGTCATTCAAGAGATGCAGATGAAAACAACACTATGATTCCACCTCACCCCAGAAAGAATGGCTGCTATCAAGAAATCAACAAATAACAAATGCTGTCAGGGTTGTGGGGAGAAAGGAACCCTTCTCCATTGTTGGTGGGAGTGCAGGCTGGTGCAACCACTGTAGAAATCAATATGGAGACACCTCAAACAACTAGGATTAGAAGTCCCATTTGACCCAGCTATTCCTCTGCTGGTAATCTTCCCCCAAAATTAAAAGAATCATACCACAGCGATATATGTGGACCCATGTTTATAGCAGCACAGTTTGTAATAGCTAAAACTTAGAAACACCCCAGTTGCCCATCAACTGGAGACTGGATAAAGAAGATGTGGTTTTTTAATAAAATGGAGTACTACTCAGCCATAAAGAATGAGAAGCTAGAGACATTTATAGCTAAATGGATGCACATTGAGGCCATACTCTGAAGTGAAATAAATAGGACACACATGTGTAAATACCGAATCATTTCTCTGGTATGAGAAACTGAAAGTGTAAATAAGGATTAAAATGTATAATTGATAATGTTAAATAGGAAGAAAAGGTCTAAAGGAGCAGGGGAAGTGGGAGGGGTAGGGGAAAGGAAAGAAGGGAAAAGAAAAAATATATGAGACAAGGAAAAAATGGAAACAAAGTCTTTGCAAATAGGTAGGGGTGGAGGGGTTGAAGGGAGGGCAGGGGAAGGGGAAAAAAATAAGAACCAAGATACATCATGTAAAGGTACAAGATTCCGATGATGAATGTAACTGTATTGTATTCCTAAAATGTACCAATAAACTTAATGACAGAGAGAGAGAGAGAGAGAGAGAGAGAGGGAGGGAGAGAGAGAGACTGGTGGATTGGGTGTGGGATGTCGGAGAAAGAGAATAATAACCCCAAGGTTTTGTCTTGACCAATTGGAGAGTTGGGGAGCCATTAAGTAGGATGGGAAGGGCAAGTTTGACAGAGAAGATTGGTTTGGTTTGGGCCACATTTTTTCAGACTTAGAGCTTAAAATATAGAACCCTTAGATATCACTAAAATATCACTCAAGTCTAAAATTATGTTTTTACATGAATGTGCACAGTAAAAATTCTAAGTTCAATGAATGTAGAAAGTGGAAAGTTAACTTTTGGCCTATCCTTTATCTTTGGCCACTTGGATCTCATCCTCAGATTAGTACCACTTATTAGCATGCTTCCAAAATAGTCTATGTACAAACAAGCCTATATGTTGACACTTCTTCTATATTAATTTTTCACATTGGTAACACATTGGTATCATACACAGTTTTGAATCTTGCTCCTCCCATCTCACCCAACTCAATAATCTATCTTGATCAGTACACATAGAATTGGCTCCTTTTCATGATTCCAATTTTCTGGCGTATGAATGCACTATATTAACCAGTCCTATATTGATAAGGAGTTGTGCTATTTATAACTTTATCTTTTTAAATAATACTGTGATGTATTTCCTGATCGTGGATCCTTTTATTCAGAGCTATCGCTAACATTTGAAAAGGTATTGCTCATTTCTCCTGTTGCAATTTTTTTCACACATGATATGACAGGTATTTCCTCACAGTGCTGATAGGCAGCTACAAGCCCATTAGTGGGGCTATACTGGTTGTTACAATATTAGCATATTTCTATAAACACTGTAAGTAGCTGATGCCCCAACACTCCCATGTGTTCTTCTCTAATGTCTCAAAAGCTCCAGTTTCCCCACAATGCAGCAAGGATTAATCCCAAGCAGAAGAGGGAGCCGTGAGTCTGTTCTGATGAGTTAGTACTTGGGTATTAAGTATTTCAAGTATCATTTCTTTACTTTTACTAATATGAGAGTTGAAAAATTACATTATTGTAAATTCACATTTCTCTTTTAAATACCTTTATTCTTTTCTTTTTTTTTTTTTTAGAGGGGAGGGGGTTTATTTCACTTACAGTTCATAGAGGTTTCAGTCCATAATTGGCTGGCGACACGACTGGGTTGGCAAACGTGAATTACAGAGGAGAAACAACATGTGGACACAAGGTAGCAAAGGAAACAAGGGGGTTACCAACGTCTTTCTGCCCCTTTTATTTTATTCAGGCTACTTAGGGCGGGTAGCACTCACACCCTTAATCTTAGTGCCCTTGAGCTTAGCATTACATCATGAATCAAATTCCAGCTTCACACACTCTAGATCAAGCTTATGACCATATCAGGCTTTGGGGGGACATCTAGACCCAAACCATAACCTGTCATTCCCTAAAGACTCAATTGTACATTCCTTTACACAAAAGGCCTTTAGTCCATCTCTAAGAGTTGCCAAAGTCCTAACAGTTTCAGCATTGTTGAAAGGTCCAAGTCCAAAGTCTCCTCTGAGATTGAAGGCAAACTCTTAGCTGCAAGTCCTGGTACAAATGAAAAGAAAGTTAAACATTTCCAACATTCAATGGCACAAGATAGACATTACCATTCCAAAAGGTACAAATAGGGGGATACAAAGGAATGGAACCAAAGTAAGTCCAAAATCCATCAGACCAAACATTATATCCTACAGTTCCACTTCCAGCATCCAAGGCAATCTGTGGCAAGTTGTGAACTCCAGAGGGCTTGGGTGGCTCCGGCCCTACAGCATTTCTGGTAGTTGTAGCTCCCATAGCTTCCCTCTGGGGCCAGCTCTGCTCCTTCTTTGCAGTTTTCCTCAGAGGATCCACACTCCTGGCTTCTCCAAACTTCTGGGGTCTCCATTGCACCTTCAGCTTCCCACTCACAGCTTCGCACATTGCCCTCTCAGGCCTCATTGGCCTCCCATGCCTCCTTCTGAAATCTGGGTGGAAGCCTTCCTGATTCAATTCTTGCATTCTGCAGGCACCTAAAACCAGTACCATGTGGGTGATGCCAAGGTCTCCTCCCAGCTGGAGCTGTAACCAGGCTTCCTTCTCTCTTGGCTGTAGGGGTTGAGCACCTGGATCGCTGAGCACTCTGAACCCAATCCCAAGGAACAAATTCTCTAGGCTGCCACCATTTTGGTACAACTTCCCTAGGCTGCCATTTTGGAACAACTTCCCCTAAGCCACTGCCATTCTGGAACATGGTGCTCTGGGGCTTCCTTCTCAAAGCAAAGTCCTTCACTTTTGCAATTTTGAGGCTGCAAAGGGTGGAATCCTGCTGTTTCTTGCGATGTCCTCAGGCCATCTTTTCTATTCTCTTCTTCCTTCTCAGCTATCAAGATCTCCTCTGCTCCATCTTTGCAGTACACACCTTTACTGGAGCTTCCTTTCTGGCCAAACTCAAAACATTTTAAATCATTCTGCTGTGCTCTTTGGTCTTGATTCTCAACATAGGTATGGCTAAAAGCCCCCAACTGTAGCCATGCTTCAGCATCAATATTGGACTGCCTTGAAATTTCTTCTGCAAGATTAATTAATCCACCGCCCCTAATCTCAGTCTCAGGCAGTCTCTGGACACAAACATAATGCAGACAAACTTTCTGCCAAGCCATAACACACATCATCTGGAGTCCAGCAGCCAATGCAGTCCTTCTTCCCAGCAGAAATTTCCTCAGCCTGGTGTTTACCAGCCTGCTGGTCTGCGCTCTCACCAGAATCTCCCATACAAAATAGCCTAAGGTGTTCTAGCGCTACTTCTGTCGCCAACATTGCCCAATCTTTCCTAATTCTTCCACTTCCCACTTACCATTTCTAAAGGCTTTTGAGCCACCCAGCCAGGTAATGTCGCAGCAACAACCTCACTTCTCTAGTACCAAATTTCTGTGTTAGTTACTTTTCTCTTGTTGCTGAGACAAAATACTCACACCGAAAGTTAGAAGGGAAGGGGTTTATTTCACTTACAGTTCATAGAGGTTTCCATCCATAATCAGCTGGCTCCAAGGCTGGGGTGGCAAACAAACATCACAGAGGAGAAACAACATGGCGTACACAAGGTAGCAAAGGTAACAAACTACCCCTTTGGTATTATATAATGTCCATCTTTATCACTGATAACTTTCCTTGCTCTGAAGTCTGCTGTGTCTTTTCTTTCATTTTCTAGGGCGGGTGTTGGGGATTGACTCCAGGACCTTGTGCATGCTAGGCAAGTAAGTGCTTTACCATTGACCTACACCCTCAGGCTAAATGCCATTTTTCTTTCTTTTTCTGGATATTGTTCATTTTCTATTGGGTTATGTTTTGTATCTTGCTTTTGAAGAGGTTTTTATATGTTAAGGAAATGAATTTCTTGTCTATGTTTTGGAAATATTTGGTACAGTTTTGCACTTAGCCAGATATTTTAAATTTTTATGAAGTTGAATTTATATTTTCTTTCAGTTTGAGTTTTGTGTTATATTTAGGGCTTCTATATGTCAAGATTAATAAAATTGATGTTTTATTCTTGTAGTTTTATAGTTTCATTTTTCTCTTACTTCATATTTGACTCATCTGCAGTATATTTTGATGTAAGGAATAAGGTTTTGGTCCAGTATTATCATTATCATTATTATTATTATTATTATTATTATTTTGTGCCAGGGATTGAACTCAGGACCTTGTGCTTTTGAGGCAGGCGTAGCACCACTGAGCTATATCCCTGACCCTACTATTATTATTTTTAAGCTCACACCAGAGGGTCTCCCATCCAAGTACTAACCAGGCCTGGTCGTGTATGCCTTCCAACATCAGATGAGATTAGGTGCACTGAAGGTGGTGTGGCTGGAGATGAGTCCAACATTATTTTTTCCCAGAGAGCTCCCCAGTTGTTGCAACACTATCATCTTTCCCACAATTACATTACATTAATATATTACCTCCTTAGTCAGTTTAGGCTGCCATAAGAAAATGCTTAGACAGGGTGACTTAAAACAACATAAATTTGTTTTCTTATAGTTCTAGAAACTGAAAATCTGAGATTGGGGTGCCAGGACAGTAGGGTTCTGGTGAGGGCCCTCTTCTTGGCTTGCAGATGGCTGCCTTCTCATTGTGTCCTTACAAGGCAGGCGCCCAGGAGCAAAAGCTCTCTTTCACTAATCTCATTGTTGAGGGCCAGCCTCATGACCTCACCTAAACCTAGTTAACCAAAGGCTGCATCTCCAAATACCATCACATTGAGGGTTATGGCTTCATGTCAGTTTTGTTTTCAAGATAGGGTTTCATCATGTAATGGTCTTCCCATCTCAGCCTCCTGAGATGCTTGCTGGGAATGCAGCACCACACCCAGTTCATGATATGAATTTTAACAAGAAACAGTTTTGTTCATAGCAGCCAGCCACCTTTATATATAGTCGATTTCAGATCATTTCTTCCATTCTGTCGATTAGTCTATTTGCCAGTATTACTGGCAGTAACCTTAAAATATTTTAACATGCAATAAGGCTGGTATTCCCTCAGGAAGTACTCTTCCAGATATTTTTCATAAAAATCCTTTTATGTTCATTTTATTCATTCACTTTTTGGGGTACTGGGGATTGAATCCAGCACCTTCACACTGAGCTACATCTCCAGCCAATTTTTATTTTGAGAGAGGTTCTCATTAAATTACCAAGTTGCCCAGGCTGGGCTCTTTCAGAATCCTTCTGTCCCAGCCTCTGAGAGTGTAGGATTATTATGTGCGACCATGCCTGACCTTGTATGTTTATTTTTTTCATAGTAACAGTATAAAAGTACTTTCCCACCTCTTTCCTCTAATGGGTTAATATGTTATTAGGTCATAGTAAATTTATATATTAATTTAGGAAGAGATACAATCTTTATAAAACTGAATCTCTCCAAGAACAGCATATTCTACTTGTACCAGTTTTGTGTCTCTAAATAACATTAAATATTTTCTTCTTTTGTTAAATTTATTCTT
>NW_004624737.1:3072817-3140853 GCF_000247695.1 Heterocephalus glaber | reverse complement strand
TGTTTTATTTTTTTTTTTTTTTGTACTGGAAATCAAACTTTGCCTTGTGCTTGCCAGGCAGGTGCTATACCTCTGAGCTACATCCCAGGCCCATGAGACAGGGTCTTGTTAAGTGCCTAAATTGTCCCGGCTGGGTTCAAACTTGTGAGGCTTTTGAGTAGCTGAGATTACAGGAATGTGCCACTGCAACTGGCTTTTTTTGTTTTGACCACTGTGATCAGAGGATGTTTTCTAAACTGTTTCTAATTTTTTGAGCTTACTAAGGTTATCTTTATAGTCTAATGCATGGGCAATTTTTGTCAATGTTCCATGAGCACTTGGTGAAAAGTTTTATATACAAGAATAGCTATTAGATCTACATTACATTATTTAGGTACCTTTTTCTTTTTGATCTCCTTGGTCCATCACACATCCTTTTACATAACTATTTCACAGAGTAAGAGTTCTAGCTGTTCTGATAGTTAACCACTTTTTGCAGCATTTACTATGGATGAGGCACTATGATAGGAGCTTTCCACATGCTTACTTTAATAGGTATAGCAGGGACCAGCTTCCCTAATCTTCAAAAAAATTTGCTTGAGAACTATTTGAGAGAGTATTATTAAACTTGCTTTGATATGCAATCACAGAATTCTAAAGAAAACTTTGAACTTGGTTAATGAGACTTTTTGGTCTAGAGGGCCTCTTTTACCAGCTACGGGTTTTCCCCTACTCCCCCACCTTTATTTGCCACATTTGTTCTCAGCCTTCTGTCTAGTGCCAAATAATCAGCAAGTGATACGGAGTAGCCTTAGGAATAACATTTTATTATTGTCATAAAAGCCAGATGCCACATTCAAAACTCAAGATCTAATCAAGAACTTTTTTTTTTGAGACAGGGTCTCTCTATGCACTATGTAGCCCAGGCTGGCTTTGAACTGTCCGTGGGTGATCCTTCTGCCTCAGCCTCTGGAGTGCTGGGGATACAGCGTGCACTACCATGCCCAGCTAATCAAGAAACTATTTAGGGTACAGGGAAACCACAATGGATAAAGCACCAAGAGTGAAGCTGTTATCACTTGGGAGGCCTGAAGTAGAGGGAATGTTTTATCAAAACCTAGAAGAGAGTTGTGTAAGAGAGCCATTCTTTGAGGAGCAGTGACTTTTTTGGTTCAGGGGATAGCTAACCCAGTTTCTCTCACCCAGGGTGACTTTGCCCTCTAGGACATTTGACAATGTCTGGAACATTTTTGGTTGTCACATGGGTGGGTGGGTACTATTTGTATCTAGAGGCCAGAAACGCTCTTAAAACATCTTAAAATGCAAAGGCAGCCCCTACAACAGTTATCCAGCTCAAAATGTCAGTAATGTCAACACTGCCCCGAGACTGGGCAGGGTGGGAGCTGGCAAGTGCCTGAATGTTACTCTTTCCCCACACACCCTCCAATATCCTCTTGGGCTTCTACTTTGGCCAAACTCCATGGGAAGTCAGAGGGTAAGGGAACCTGAGCATGAAGGTTAATGCTATGGGGCAGAATTATTTTATGTAGACTATTCTTACTCCTTTACAGATGTTTTCTATTCATATTTGGGGAAAAAAGTACATGAATCATTTCCATTTCTACCAGTGTTCATTTTTATTACTTGTTTTTTTTTTTTTTTTTGTACTGGGGATTGAACTCAGGACCCCGGGCTTGGGAGGCAGGCAGTTTATTACCTTTTTTGCATCTTCATATTTTTACTTTTAGTGGTTATCTTTGAAAATTTAATATGCACACTTCAAGTTCAATATTTCAAGCTTTTATATTACATATTATTGTCCAGTAGTACTTCTAAGTCCATCTTGGTTTTAAAATCTCAAATATGTTTAATTGTAGTGTTTTAAATAGATAAAAACAGTCCTGTTACAAAACTCAAAAGAAACAAAAGAATATATAGAGAAAAATCTATCTCATATCTCTGTCCCCAGGTTTCCTCCCAATAGTTTATCCTATATCATGGAGGTTATTTTAAGAATAAACAAATCTATATTGTATTTTCCTCTATTACATAAGTAGTAGCAAATCACACACATTGGTCAACTGCCTTTTAAAATTTTCTTTGAGTTAAGATCTTGCTATACAGTCCAGATTCAAACTCAACATTCACCTGTTTCTCCCCTCCCCCGTGACCTAGTGCTGGGATTATAGGTGTGTACCACCACGCTCAGGAACTCCTTATACTTTATATTTCTTAAGACTTGAAGCTTGTTCCTTTTTTCTTTTTGGTACCGGGGATCACACTTGGGACCTTGTGCTTGTGAGGCAGGCAGCAGCACCACTGAGCTAAATCCTGGCCCATTGAAACTCATTCCTTACTGGTTAAAAAAATATCTACTTTGTTCACTATGCTTCTTGCATTGTACCTTTTCCTTCTGGATTCAACTGTTCTGTCAATGGTTTTTATCTTTTGAAAACTATTTTATCTGTGTACAGAATTTGAGGACAAGTTTTTCCTTAGCACTCAGGAGCTATAATTTCACTGCCTTCTGGATTCCACTGCTGCCACTGAAAAGCCTGCTGTCAGTGTTTTTTTTTTTCTTTTTTTTTTCCAGTACTAGAGATTGAACCTAGGGCCTCACACATGCTAGGGAAGCACTATACCACTGAGTTACACTCCCAATCCATGTCTTTTTTGTTGCTTTCAAGATTTTGTCTTTTAACGTCTGCAGTTTCCCCATGTAGAAGCCAACTTTTTATTTACCATCCTAGGTATTTGTTAAGCTTCAACTTAAGGATTCATACCCTTCAAGATTTCTGGGAAAACTTAAAAATTCCTCTATTCTTTAGATCTTCTACTCAATGTTTTTCAGTCCTTTCATATTTCTCATCTCTTCCTCTCTGCTACAAACGTTTTTATCATCCCAATTTATTGTCCGGGTCATCAACTATCTCTTCATATTTGCCTTATCTGTGGTTTAATCTTTTTAATTTAGTATGTATTTACATTTAGTTCTAAAGACAGCTTTTCAAATCTAATGCTTTTCACTGCTTGTGTAATGGCTTTTATAACTCTCCACCATTACACTCCAATCACTGAAAATATACCGATTCCATAGTTCATTTTTCTTTTGATTTGTGGAGATGCTAATTTTCTATTATGCCCGATTTGTGCTTACAATGCATTATTCTGGATTTTTGATGAGTCCATTTGAGGTTTTAAAAAAATTTATAGGAATATGTACTTCTTGGATCATGGGGCTATCTTTCAACCAGGTTGCCAGGTCTGTGCTTATGTAATTTTCAAACAGGCACCTAGTGATTTATATACAATTTCATGAGAATAAAGGGCTCAGTGGCGCTGCACCTGCCTGGCAAGCCCAAGGTCCTGAGTTTGATTCCTGGTACTTGAGGTGGAGGGTGGAGAGCTAAGTGGCTAAAAAAAAAATTAGTTAAAAAATTCTGTTTGGCTGGGCTCTGTGGTGCATGTCTATAATCCCAACACTCAGGGGGCTGAAGGATTGTGAGATTAAGGGCAGTAGTTAGTTCAAGGTTGGGCCAGAATACATAATGAGACCCCATCTCAAAAAATGAAACCCAAAAAACTATCTCCATGACAAGTAGACTCAAACCAGTAGTTTTGAGGTATTAGGGAAATGTTAATGATTATAATCAGTTATTGACCAAGTATAATGGTTAATGGTAACATAGGGAAGGGATATTTAGTTCTCAATAACCCTGAGGTAAGTACTATAAAACTTACAAAGGTTATATAATTTATTCAAGATTGCACAGCTGGTAAGGAGTTGGGTAAAAATTCAAATCCATACCCATCTGATCCTGGAGCCAAATCACTTAATCACTATTCAGCCGAACAAAAAATTTAATGAGGAAGCTAGGCATAGTGGCACATGCCTGAATTGCAGTTATTCAGAGGCTGAGGCAGGAACATTCCAAGTTTGAAGCTGGTCCTGGCAAATGAGTAAGACAGTCTCAGAATAAAAGATCAAAAGTGCTGGGAATGTAGCTCAGTGCAATCTCCAATCTCCTGCGTTCAATCTCCAATACGGAAAAGAAAAAATTTGTACTGAGGAATTAGTATGTGCCAGATATGCTATGTACTAGGTCTCTGGGATATAAAGCAAATATTGTCCTTAAACCTCTCAAATTATCTATAAAGGATTAGGTTTTTTCCATTATTGCCAATCTATTGCAGATTAATATTTTTTTATAAAATAAAAACACTGCAGCAGCATCAAGTTGCTAAAAGTTTATTCTCACCGTTTTAAAGGCAGTGCTGGGGACTAAACCCAGGGCTCTGTGCATGCTAGGCGAGTGCTCTCCCACTGAGTTATATCCCCAGTCCACTACCCTCAGTTTTTTGTATTCATCTCCTCGGGATGGTATGAAAGTGTGCACATCAAGCCTATCTACAGACCACACTTTTGTGCTGCACTGCTCTACAGTATACTAGCAGACGATTCTGGAGTTCTATGTACCTTTTTGTTATACAAATGACAACTGTGTGTAGATGACAAAGTAGAGAAGATATGGTGGCTGGTATGTGAATAGCAAGAGCTTCTTAAGGAAGGGTGTAATTAAGTATTTTAGTTCACAGCCTGCCAGAGCTAGTAAGCATAAAGGAATGTATGTGAGGACTCAGGAGACAGTGAATGGCCATACTTTACAGAAACATGACAGTTTTATTGAAAAAGGGCTAACACTACTTGCTTCCTCTGTTACTCTAGTCCTCTAATGGGTCAGAACAATAGGTAAAGGCACAGTCAGGAATACTAATTGTAAGAGCTTTGGGAAATTTATTTGTACATTTTCTCGCCTCATTAACCTGCAAACAACTGGATTACATCATACATTGGCACGCATGCTTAGGAAATAGCAAGCAAATACTTCAATATTATCTTAAATGAAGCAGAAAGATAAAGCTGCTGAAATCTATTTCAAAGCAAGACTTACTGATTATTTGCACCATGATTTTATTACACAAAACAGAACTAGTCACACACAAGGACACTTATAATACTGAAATATAAAATATACACACTACTACACTTTCTTTTAATAAAATATACCACTAACTTTGCTATTTGGAAACTTACTGAAAATGTTTTTATATGACATAGAAAACAAAAATATATTCCTCTTTATTATAAGAAGACTAATTTCCAGGAATGAGTTTTAAGATTTAACCTTCTTATACCTACTTTCATCTTAAAGCATCTGAGTAACTATGGCCACGACATTCAATAATTCAAACTTTAAAAACTGCACTCTTTATCACTATTAGACTCAGAACTATGTTTTTCCCCCCTGAAATTATGGTTTATTATAATCTCAATCTATTTCTTCAAAGACCATTCAACACATTTATACTATTCCAGTAATTACCATGCTACCCAGAAAATCAAGTGAACAGTTTATTCAGAATGAAATGAGGGTATGGAATGTGATAGAGTATAAGCTAAGACACTCAAAATGGGCATAATGGTACTACTCACACAAAAAAATGAAATTTCACTTCAAAAAAAATTATAAGACAAAAGAAAAAGCAATTCCATGATTTTAAAGGTATTTCATGCAAAGCACTAAAAAATAACCCCCAACCCCAGCCACCCAATAAACAAAAAGCTACCTGAAAAGATGGCCGTGCTAACCACAATATAATCATTCATGGAAAAACAATACATTAAGCAATGGATTAGATGAAATAACAGTTTGCAATATTTTAATTCCACAATGATTTCAGATGACAACTGCAGATTCACTCACGATAATATGAGCTAAATGTTGAGAGATGGTATGTAAATATAAATCCCATTAATTCATTTCATCACCTTCTAATTATAAACTTAAGATGGTTAAAGAATCTGAAAAATGTATATAAAATCTGGCACTATCTATTTGTGTTCCAAGAAATAACTGTAGCATTATGTTTGCAATTAGTAAAGAGATGTAAAAAAGCACTTCAAGGTCAGGATTTGACTTAAATAATGACAGTCTGTATCATAGAAACAACTCCAGAAATGCATTTACTTCGATTAACTCTAATTCAGCACTCTATGTACAATTAAGGAGTCAGGTACAGACTGAATAAAATGTGAAACAAAGGTGAATTTGTATAGAGTGTGAAGGGAAACATCCTCATTAACAAAGACTAAAGTGGGTAAAAATCTTTCCTCGACTTCTGAAGGAGCTAGAGTAAACAAGTAGATTGCCAAGCAATAATGCATATCTCTATACCAAGATACTTAAATATGCTTCACGGAAAAGATGGTTTTACATTGGAAAGCAGCAATGACATTTTATGGGATGGTAATTCCCTCCACAGCTGCCAAATTGCATACAAGCCTGGTCACCACGTGGACCACAAACTGAAGCATATTTCCAACTGGGCAGAACACCAGAGAGAGGCAACTCAGTAGTCTCACTGCACTTGCCCATTCAGGAGGCCATGGAAGGACAGAGATACCTACATTTATGATTCTTGGTTGAGTTTACCCATGGTGTGCAAACTGGCTATAAATGTAACAATAAGATCAAGAAAAAAAGAATAGAAAAAAAACAACAGGATAAAATACTACCCATTCCCATTTACTGTTTCTTCCCATTTTAGATTTAAGGTAATTAAAATGAATTGGGGAATTATCTAAGATTACCCTTTCCAACTCTGAAATTTAACTTCCTATTTACATTACATGAGAAGAACACCATAAATGTTCAAAAGAAGTCTCTAAAAAATAGAAGCATTAATTTTCACAGAATGTCACTGGAAAAACTTCAGAATGAACTCTATAGAGTTTGAGGTCAGAAAAGAAGCTTCTTTAGTAATCAGGACCTATCAGTTAGAGCTCTTTGGAATGTGTGTCTTATATATACAAAGGCATCATAAATTAAATCCCCAGAGTATTCATAACGTTCTTAAATGGCAAAGATTTCTAATGAGAAATAAATGCTTCCAGCAGCAAATTAATCTGATAATTTAGTTTTTCCCAACTAAATTTCTACTAACAACATAGCCTCTGGAATCAAATATAAAGGTCACTCAATCAGGATGATGTAAGATGAAGTATAGATGAGCAATACATGTGAAAAAATTTTGTAAACTGCTGTTCTAAAACAGTAAATTTATATTACAAAGCAAAGTAAATAAATATTGGGCTAGTACAAAAGCTCTTATTTACAGTTTTACAAATGAATTTGTATTCAGTGTAAATGGCGTGTTTTAAAGAACACGGTACTGTATTAGTAAAATGAGTTCTGTTGAGCGTACTGAGGGAAATGAGTTCCATTAGAATCACTGCATAATGTATAAAAGGTTCAAGTTAACTCTTAATAATTTAGTACAGACAAACCCAGTTTAATCTGGAATGGCATCTGTTAAAGTGCTGTGAAACAGGAAATATTTAGAAAACACTGTACACTATTAAAGCTTTATCAAGTCAGAATGTTTAACTTCTTTCACATTTTTTATCCTTTTGCCACAGGCCTATGGGCAAGACGAATTTTTTTCAGCAGAGTAAACTTTGAGGCCATCAGTTACTTCGGTGATTTTAGGTTCTCTGGAATTAGTTTCCTAAAACAATCATTTATCCATCAACTGTACTTTCAGGCCTTACAATCTGGTAAGTAATTAAATATTCAGGATAAGCCTGGAAAAGAAAGATTAATTCAAATATTAGTCAACAGATTTCTTTGAAAGGTAAGGAGATCTTCTGTAAAGATTTCTAACCTTTAGGGAAGAGGTTCTAAATTAGTGTTCTAGAATCATCTAGGGGCATTTTCTCAAAACATCCTTACCTTGAATCCAATCCTTTAGATTCTCAGACAAAATGTCTAGGATAAGTATTAAATACATGTCTGCTTTTAATAACTAAGGTGATTCTGATACCTACCCCTACCATCACCCCAATTCAGAAAGCTGCTCTAGAACAGGAGAGACTTATACATGTATTTGCTACACAGATTAACTATTAAACTGGGATTCTAATAAATCATATTTTACAAAAATATTTAAAAAAACTATCCAACCCCATTGGGATAGGAATAGGTTAGCTGTATCAATAATACTTTTCTGATTTTGACAATTTCAAGAGAATGTTATTTTACTGTCGTAATTTTTCAAATCTGAAGTTATTTCCAAGTTTAAAAAAAGTCCAGTTCTTAAGGGAACATACCTTATCAATTTAAGGCATTAGTAAGAAGTTAAAAGTATGGCTTTATAGCATTTCTGAAGATGAACAAATAAAATCAAATTACCTGTTCTCCTCTATAAATAACATATTCAGCTAATGCTAGGCCATTTACACTGGGCCGACCAGTGACTGAGTGATGACCTGGAGGAGAATGTGCCATTTTCATTGCACTGAACTGCAGGAAAGACTTTCCCAACGTTACTCGGCAAAAGAGCAGCTGCCTATAACAAAAAAGAAAAGATTGCCCTGAGACAATTATGATTGCTTTTATCATTCCACTCCCCAAAGAACTTGTAAAAATGTCTTCTATTAATCTTATTCATGAAATAACTTGTCAACTGAGTTAATTCTTACTTTAACTATAAAACCTGGAAAATCTAGCTATAGAAATGCAGACTCTACCATCTTGGCTGTATCCCAATAAAAACACAAATCATAGGCCAAGTGAGAAGGAGCAGAAGGTTTAGGAGGCTTCCATGAAGTAGCTTGCAAAGCTTTTATTCAACGAAGTCCAGTGAATTCCACCTTCAAAATATATTTGAAACCTATTTGCTTCTAATTCTACTGCTACCCTTAAGTCCTAATAAACAAAAATTTCACCTGAATGTAAGAGTTTCCTATCCAGTCTTCTTGTTTCTACTCTTAATTCCTGTCCAAAATATTTTCCATCCAAGCAATCAGTGATTAAAACAAACATAAATGAGGTCACATCACTTTTCTGACTTAAAACTTTTTAGAGGCTGTTCACTGTACTTAGAAGAAAATCCAAATTCTTTACAAAAGGCTTCAATTTCTCCACTCTCATCTTATATTCATTATGCCCCAGACACATTCATTTTCCTTCTTCATAAAGGGCAAGCTGCCTTTCCTGAGAGCTTTCATCCATATAATTTTCTCGATCTGGAATGCTATCTCTTTTACAACTACTCAACTGGCTGACACCTATTAATTTTTCAGTTTATTTGAAATGTTACTTTCTCAGTTTCCCTTACCAACACTTGAAACAGATTATTATCCCACTCACCTCAGGCATGTGATTAGCTTGCCTTAGTTTCAAAGAATCCTTTTTTGGGGTTTGTTTTAGAACAGAAGCAGGAGATTTTGGTGGATCAGTTGGTATTTCCCAAAGAAGAGAGGCTATACATTTTTTATTCTAAATTTGCTCTTTGGACACCTTAGTATTTATAAATTTTCTATTATGCTCACAATCAATCCAAGATAACTCAGAATGGAGAAGCCTTAAATTAATAAACATTTCCAGACAATCAAGCATTTTGTCCCAAAGACTGTAGAGGGCAGTGGTGACAAAACCCATGGCACTCATTTTATTGTGTTTTTCTTTTAAGACAAAAGATGTTAATGTGTGAGTTATTTTTTCTAAACTAAAACTTCAGTATTCAGGTTTAATTGCAGAGTTGTCATTTTGTAATAAGTAAGTTTTGGGTTGCAGTTTGGGCACTTGGTCTCTAAAAGATTCTCTATCACCGATATAGGGGATATACCAGGACACTGTGTATTACTAATAATCAGAACTATTTAGCCTTTAGACTACATATGATAACTAAAAACAGCATATGATTTAATCTTGGGAAATTATAAGACTACATAAATTACCAGTCCAATTTATGAACTACAGGTGGGCCTACTATATAACACCTGCACACCTATACAACACCTAGTCTATATTAAAGGAGAAAACAATATTATAAGATAGGACAAAATGAAAATATACTATCACCTTGTTTCTTTCCAGGACTGCAGCTCTTCATCTTGACACAGTTTTGAAATCAGTTGGAAAACTTTTACAAATCCTAATGCCTACACTGTATCACAGACCAGTTAAATGATAGTTTTTAAGGTGGAACACAGACATTAGTAGTTTTTAAAGCTCTCCAAATGAGTCCAATGTGCTGCCAACACTGAGAAGTACTGCTCTATGATTTTCCTCTAGATCAGTGTTCAGAAGTACATCATCACCTGGGAATGTGGTGGAATCTGAAGGTCTTCAGGACCATCCTAGTCCTATTTAATCAGCAACTCAGAAGGTGGGGCCAAGCAATCTGCATTTTAACAAGCCTTCTAGGTAATTCTAACATAAGCTAAGCTTTGAAAACTACAGTGCCTTAACTGTGGGATAAATCTCAGCAATTAATTTTGCCTGATTTCTCAGGCAACAGATGATTATTTTCTTATGATGATTTTATAAATCAGGTCCAAATCATTTAAATTATTTTAACAAGTTAGAACAGGTAACTAAAAATGGGAAAAAAGTACAAAGTAGTTATTTGATAATTATTTGCTTTCTAAAGGGAATGGAATGCTTTAATTATATCTCTTTCAATAGTACTATTACAAACTGAGGATTAAGATTATATCGAGTAGGAGACTCCCTCAGGCATTACTATAAACTGGTCAGACTTGGCAACTGGATGATGATGATAATGATTTGCAGTGCTGGAGACTGAACCCAGGGTCTTGCCCATGCTAGACAAGTGCTGCAGCACATAGCTATGTCTCCATTTTCTAAAAGAGTCCACAGTCCAATAATATTCAAGGGCTATTATAAAGTCTGTTTCAAGCCCAATGTTATTTTCTACTCAGCATTTTTTTTAGCATATGTGCTGCTGAAGTGAGCACGGCTCAGCATTTTTTAAAGCCCTAGTTGTTCTAATGAGTAAATGAGTTAAAAAAAATCAAATGCTTGAAATCATGTGTGGCCAATACAGATCATTTGGTAAACATTAGCTCTTTTAATACCTAGTAAGAAGAACAAAAACAACCTAAAACATGTCTAGTCTAGATTCCCAGAGTTGTCAGACATGCTTTGTCCTCCAAATTTCTCAAATATGTAACCAGTTCTTAGTTGATTCTTAAAAAAATAAGTGAGAACAATTGATCTCTTACCTGTGGCAAATGTAACAAGATCTGTCCTTGTGAACTGGACACCCAGTACCCCCTCCAATTCCATATACATATTGATTGCTTTTGGAAGAGTTTTCAGCAAAATAAATCCCAGCTCCAAACATGCCACCAATGTATGCATGTCTTTCATCAAAGCCTTTATGGATAATTGCATTCACAAAGGGAGACCCTGAAAAACATATAGTTAAGAAATTAAAATTTAAAATTTATCTTAGAAGAAAATGCAAAAAGTATAGCTTCCTAGATTATTTTTCCTGTGCTAGAGATTGAACCCAAGGCCTCATATATACCAGGCAAGCACTCCATCATTGAGCCATACAACCAGCCCTAGTTAAATTCTTAAGTTAAATTCTGCAACACACATCACCATCAACATCATAATAAAGCTAAAATAAAAAGGGTAACAAGTTAATTTTCAGCCAATTTAAAATTGATCGATTTCCCATACTGGGAATTGAACATGAGTGCTGACCTACCACACCATCCCTTTTAAAACTTTTTATTTTGAAACAGGGTCTCACTAAGTTGTCTAGGCTGGCCTTGAACCTATAATCCTATAATCCTCAGTTTCCCATGTAGCTGAGATTATAAGTGCATGCCACCATACCCAGCTCTGCTTGCTATTTTAGAATAAAGAATTCCTAATGCCAATTAATATTTCTAATTACATGGTAGTTCAGATACCGAAGTAAGGACAGATTCAACTAGAAAAACAGATTATGTGATATATCTATGCAAGAAAAGAACAAATTCCAGACCCTGAACTGAGAGTCTCATAATTCACCTTATAGCAGGCTGAATGCAAGTCTTATAAGAATGTCCATTATCTGTGTCCTTTTTCTAGATATCAGAAGTGGCCCAAGAAGCCTGTCATAGTCTTTTTATACCAGTTTCTCTTCTGTCCTTCATCTTGTCTTTTTTATTACCTGTTATACAGATTCCATCTGCAAATATAGCATTTTCCTTCCTTCCTTGTATGTATGCTAAACACAAGGGCTTAGCCAAAGAGGAGTATTGTGGGAACTAAGCCAGGGAGTAGAGTGAGGGTGGGGGTTAGGAAAAGGCAAACTGATATAGCTAAGTGATTTAACACTATCAGTGTCCATCAAAGGACAGGAAAACATATTGAATTCAGCTTTACAGAAATACAGATGAATAGAAACACTTTTTTTAGTTAGCTTGGAAAAACTGAAACTGTTTATTTACAGTCTAAATTTAAAAAAACCTCATAACCATAAAATTAAATAAATAACTACTCTGTTCTGTGTCAAGAGATTATCATAATTTTTTTTAGATTTTGGAATCAGAAGCAATATTTAGATACTGCACATGAATCCATTCTGTTATAACCATTCTTCCAGGAGACTGAATTTTTTTTTCCCGTATTGGGGATCAAACTCAGGACCTTGTGATTGCCAGGTAGGTGCGGCACCAGTGAGCTAAATCCCCATCCCCAGCTCCTATTATTTACTACTGTGTTTTACAGAACTTTGTATGTCTCCCAAAATTCTGTATCAAGGACAAATGAAGAACAGAATGGAATATAGGAAATACACTTAAAAGTTTGATAAACACTATATTAGTATCTATATTAACTCTGCCATATTCTTGAAATACCAATCAACACCTGCCAGCTTGTGATATAAAGAAACCAGTAAATTTCTGAAATAGTATGTAATGGTGCTCTCATTTTGACTAGAGTTATCGGTAATCTCTACAGGTCTAATGGCAATGGCTCTTTTAACACTTTAAAAGTGGTTTTGACAATCAGAATAGAGTGCGCACATTCTTTGGATGTGATTTCTCTGCCTTACTTCAACTCAATCAACTAGTTAAAAGTAAAACACTATTTCTCGGAATGGTCATAAGAAGCAAAAATCTATATAAAGAGGTTGAAAATATGAACATAAGTATAAAAGTTACAGAATCATTAGGTTTATTAAAAAAGCAAGAATATAAAGATTATTTGACGCCTGTCCCAAATCTTTCCTAATGTGGAGGAGGACAGTGGTATTAAGGGAGTAGGACTGTACCATGAAATAGCATTCTCTCATTTGCATGATTGTGGTTTTCTTCAGAAACTTCTTTTCTCCGATGAGTATATCTTTCCCATAGTTTCTTGTTACAAACCTTCTGAATCTAGATTAAAAAACAAGAAAAATTAAGTCTTGAGGTATAAACAGTTAAAACATAATAAGGGCAATATATTTACCCAGAAGGGAGCCAAAACTTTTTTCTGAAATGTAAAATATACTTGATTTTAGTCAACTAAAAATGCTATGTCCCAACCATGGAAGTTTAAAGTATAGCTACATTTTAGAAAGCAAAAAACTTCAAAGAAAAAAGAGCTACACGTGGCCATCCATGAAGATGTCAAGCACATGGTTAACTAAAATACGTCAATTTAAAATTATTTAAATTAAAAAGTACTGCTAAACTGTTAATAAAAATGTCCTAATCACACATGCTGAGTTCTTTATGTACGTATTACAAACAGAATAGTATCCTTCCCCCTTATCTGGTTCAAAGTACCGTGTTAGTCTGTTTTTAGTAAAAAATACTTGAAACAGTCATACAAAAAACTTTCTTTAAAACACACATACTCTCTCATTAAACTTTTTGCCCTAATTACTAAAATTTTTGTCTGAAGATGATTTATAGATAGATGCTGGTTTCATTAAGAGTACTTCTATGGTCACAATCTCAGTGCTGTTTCCTAGTTGTGTTTAAAGATGCTATAGACCCCTGGTGGATACCTAGAGCATACAAGGGAGCTGGTTAGTTTTTGTCTTGGCTCAAAATATTGCCACAGATGTATAATCAAGACCATAACCGGCAAAACCAGAACTCATTTATGTATTAAAAAAGAACAGAAATAAAACCATTTATGATGTACCTTGAGACCATAATGTTAGGTGAAATAAATCAGACACAAAAGCTGCATGGTTTCTCTTATATGACAAACCCTAAGTGTAAATAATTTAAAGAGCAAAATAAAAGATAATAGGAAACAGGGAGATACTAAAGATCTTTTGCAAATGGGAAGGAAGCCAAGAGGAGGAGGGAGAGGGAAAAGAAGGGAAAGTAAAAAGAATTAAGATATGTTATGTACACGTACCAACTCCCCATGGTGAACGTAATTATGTACTACAAACATGAACTAATAAAAATAAAAAATTAAAACAAAGAAAACTCATCTTGTCACTGAACATTTTTAATAAATATTTCATAAATATTTTATAAAGTATCTTTCTCAAATCCAAGTGTAGTACTTTAGAAATCAAACACCTTTAACAAACTCTACACATGAGTTGTGATACCTTTACCTGAATGTGTTCTAAAGGATCTGATTTCTGATAATATGATCGAAGCAAACTGAGTCAAAAATATAAACCTAATAATATACTTCCAGTGGTATATTATTTGATACTATCTACTGAGTTTTCAAATTTATGTATTAGGAAGACATTTGCACATATTCTAAAGTCTTATTTGCTACAATTATTGTTAAATTGTATCAACATAATTAATACCAAATCATTATGTATCTCAAATATGGTACATAATTTTGATTGCTACAGCTCAAGAAAAAGATAGCAACACTGGAAAAGACATAAAGCCAGTGAGATGACTGGACACTCACAGAATGACTCAGAACATTTGTTTGTTTGCAGTACTGCAGGTTGAACACAGGGCCTTCATACTGAACTATATCCTCAGCTCCCTTTTTTTTTTCTCTTGAGACAGGGTCTCACCAAGATCCACAGGTATACTAGACTGGTGATCCTTCTGCCTCAGGCTAAGTGATAGGATTATAGGGATGAGGCACAACAACTGGTTTTTTAAAAATTTTAAAACAGGGTCTTAAGGGAGGGGAGGGGAATGGGAAAAAAAGCAGCAGCAAGATATATCATGTACAAATTCCCTATGATGACTGTTATTCCCTATGATGATTATTATATCTAAAATGTACCAATAAAATTTGTAAAAAAAATAAATTGCCCAGATGACATCTGAACTTTTGATCCTCCTGCCTCAGACTTTTATTAGAGTGCTGGGATTACAGCCATGTCACCATACCCAACTTCAACACTTTTTTTTTGGTACCGGGGATCGAACTTGTGACCTTGTGCTTGTGAGGTAGGCGACAGAACCACTGAGATAAATCCCTGGCCCTTCAAAACACTTTTAAAAGCTGGAGTAAACACTTACTCTGGAGGCTGAGGCAGGAGAGTTTGAAGCCAGCCTGGGTTACAAAATGAGTTCAAGGCCAGCCTGAACTACATAGCGAAACTGTGTCTCAAAACAAAAACAAAAACCCCAAACAAAAACAAAACAAAAAACTCCCAAAAGGTAAAATGTCTGGTGACTCCCAGAGCCTGGAGTAGTCACATTTAAAAAAAAAAAAGAACACCCCAAATCGGGCATTGTTAGCACTCATTTATAGTTTATAGTTGCAGCTCCTAGGAAGGCTGAGGCAGAAGGATATTTTGAGCCCAGGAGTTCAAGGTCAGCCTGGGCAACAAGGTGAGACACTATCTCAAAGCAAAAATGAAAAAGCAGGGTATCATAAAGGGAGCCTTTTTATAAGAAAGGCAAAAATGCAGTTTTCTTACAAGAGTACGCAAGTGATACTTTACATTTTTAGAGTCCTTAGCCTATATAATTCATCATTATACTAATATCCAGCATAACTCTGAATCTGAATGTTATTCGAGGGATTAATTATTATCAGGCTATTAAAAATGGTACTGGGATTTTAAGAATCTTAGCCTTCCAGGGATATGTTTTTACTCAAATAGTCCATTAAGCCATGTCAATGAACTACTGGGCTGGGAAGATCACGCTCTTCCTATAAAAGTTACTCACAGCTTCAGGCTTTGGAATCTACAATGTCAGAGAACTTTATTTTCACTCATTTATTACCTTGAGAATATTGTATCTATTGAAGATGCCACCTGCATGACCTCCATCTCTGTGTTCTCGGACTGTACTCTGCATCTGATAGAAAAATAAAAAGTGTGCATTAGTTTTTATATCTTTTTAATTTGTAAAACTTAATTCATCTTATTAATTCATCTTTTTTTTTGTTTTTTGAGATAGGATGTTGCTATGTAGTTCAGGCTGGCTTTGAACTCACAGTAATCTTCCTGCCTCAGCTTCCTGAGTGCTAGGGTTACAGGCATGTGCCACCATGTCCAGCCCTGATTTTATTTTTGAGAATACAAGACAGGTTTTAACATTTTTTGTTGTTGAAAGGATATGAATTCTATAAATTAATGAATACTACATTCTAGAAATCGCTATTAGTCAACAGATTTAGGTGAAAATCCTAATGCAAACTAAAGGAAGAAAAAAGAAAAGAGAATGCAAGGTAAACACTCAAAGCTAACCACCTGACACATTAAAAAGCAAAATAAGGATTTGTTTGATTTTAGCAATACAGCACAATATGTATTTCATTGAGTTAAAGTTTCTTGAGTTTTAGAACTCTCACTAAACTGTATCTCTGTGTTCAATACACACATAAGGGAGATGCTCTTTAAAGTGGCAGAGCACTAGGCCTTGGTTTCCCATACACACACACACACCACACACATACACACGGAGTAAAGTGTAAGGAGGGCACCATTCAAAGACTTCAGTTGATCCAATGGTTCTTTGGAAGTAACACTGGAATAAAATTTTCTTGTGTAAATAGTGCCTACAGGTTCCAGGTCTTCTTGAAGATTCTAGGCCCCCATGAAAGGAGAGAACATTAATACTTTCTTTCAAATGACATCAACCTCTTCTCCAACATACCAGGTTAGATATGTGCCTGATTATGGTTGCCCAATAAAATGCAGAATGTATCGTTAAAGTTGAGTTTCAGATAAATAATTTTTTTTTTTTTAGGATAAATACGTCCCATTCAATATTTGGGATATACTTAACCTAAAACTCCTTGTTGTTCATTTGAAATTCAAATTTAACCGAGTATCTTATATTTTTATTTGTTAAACCTGACAACCCTATTTGATAAGATTTATAATTGATATGGAAAATTTTATGTAAGCCATGTATTGCTTAATGATGGGAATATATTCTGAGAAATGTGTCATTAACAGACTTTGTCATCATGCAAACATCACAGAGTACTTAAACTAAGACAGCTATGAATCACTAGGCAATATAATCTTATGGGACCACCACTGTAAATGTAGCCTGTCTTTGACCAAAATGCCATCATGTAGCATATGATTGTGTATTTTTACAGTTTATCATGGTCCATAGCTTAACATAGTAAAATGTAGTTTCTAGTATATCCAGTTTACTATAGCTCAGTAAGTTTAACCTGGTTCTAAGCCTTTACAATTAACTTCTAGTTTATAAAAAAATTAGGAGATAGAGCAAATTTAATGACACAATGAATAACATCCAGGAACAGAAAAAAAAGAATTTTGTGTCAGTACTAATTGTAGTGAACCAAGTAACTGGAATTAAGGTTTATTGAGGGAGTACGCTCTAAATTTTAAATGTCTATTTTTTTTGAAGTACTAAGTGGTAAAAAGGCAAATTTTTAAAACCATACTGCATGTTCGAACATCTGGAAACTTGCAGAAGATTTAGGAATTGAATGAACAATAAATTTGGCTAATCTATCTTTTTCATTTAAGCGACACAAACGTACCTCTTCCTCCACAGACTGAAACTCTTTATCATCAGGAGACAGATCTATAAGAATTGTTCCACTACCAGCGCTGTTCAAAGTCAAATACGGGTTAAGACCTATGAAATGAAATTTGAAGGTAAAAAAATTTTGCCAGTAAAACACCACCAACCAAAAATAATCACCAATTTATCTGATGCTTACTACCAATTTATAAAAACATTAAGTTTTAGAGTAGTTCAGATTTATAGGATGGCTGAATGGACAGACGGTTCCAGTATATCCTTCACCCAACATTCCCTTTGGTTATATACCACTTTATATACATTTTATTTTATTTTCACTAGATTTCCCCAATAATGTCCCTTTTTTCTTCCAGGATCAAAACTAGGATACCACACTGCATTCACATTACTAATTTTTGACCTGACAAGTTTTAAGGGTTTTGCAACAGTATTTCAGAAAATCTTCTATCTCCTATTCTTAATAAGTTTACAACTCATTTTTTTCTTGAAATTACTCCCTCTACTATGTAGTTTTTGTTTTTTTAAAATTTTTTTTTTTAGGTACTGGGGATTGAACCAAGGGCCTTATACATACTAGGCAAGTGTTCTACCACCAAGTCATATCCCCAGCCCTTTTAAAATTTTTTTATTTTGACACAAGGTCTCATAATTTTCCTAGGCTGGTCTCCAACTTGTGATCTTCCTGTCTCAGACTCTTGAGTAGCTGGAATTATGGGCGTGCACCACATTTGGCTTTTGTCCTTTAATTTCTGTAAGTTTGCCAAAGCTCTGCTGTTTTCTCAGGTAGGAGGCCATTAGTGCTGGGCTAATGCAGTGGAGGTTTGCCACTGGAGATTAAAAGCACTATTATATGTAGTACCAGCACCAAGTCAGATTCTGAAGTCTTAAAGGAATGCTTAATTACCACTTGTGTAGGAATAATGGAGATCTGATAGAATATTATAGAATAAAGACTAACAAATGCTTGACTAAGGCATCTGCAACCTTCCCAAGATGTTTATCAGTATGGAAACATTACTAGTAAACTAATGACTGAATGCACTGAATATCAACAAGATGAGGCTTTCATAAGACCAGTAGAGGTAGCTATTGGTTCCTTTTTGCAAATCAGACTAAGGTATAGGACCTGGGCTTCAAATGAAGATGAAGGTGGTAACTTTATGTAGGAAAGTGACCCTGATGTGCTGGAAAAGACAAAACCATTCTGTCTCAGGACCACATTTCTCCTCCATGAAGGAATATGAATGCTCCTATCCTTCTGGAGCCGATTATATCAGAATAATTATAGGACTAGAGGTGACAAGGAATACCTCTGCCACTTGGGAACAGTGTGTCTCTTACTGTCATGTTTCCTGAGACTTTCAATGCAGTCCTAATAACTAGGGTGTGCTAATTGTATGAACACAACCTGCTTTCCTTTTCTTAGTAAACTTTTTCCTGAAAGACCTCTTATCCCAGTATTCTATCACAACCACTAACATACCAGAGGGGTATTAGTCCAGTAGTCACAATGGAAATCCACAATTAGAGTTCTGTTTCTTTTTCATCTTTTATGCTATTCATACTGTATACAAATATTCCAGGGAGTCATGGTTTTCCCTCTTTTTATTATATAAATTTTATTCATCTATATTAGACATAGCCAGGATTTACCTCACATTTTAAGCATCTTGCTCTAGTCTCTACCAGGCAAGGTAAGTACATTTACCTTTAAGTGACTGTATTCCACAATACCAGTTTAAAGCATTCCTTGGCATAAATTACATTTTTAGAAGTACTTTTATTTCTTCAAGAGGTGGACTCTGTCCTGGCTAGTACATAGTATTTCCTAAAAGCCCCTTCATTTTTGCTAATGAAGGTTTCTCTTCAACCAGGTTGTAGGGTTGTGACTTCAATTATAGGATGTTTTGGGTCTCAGGGTAAATCACTCCCTTAGTTTAACAATGAAGTCAAAATGTTTTAACACTTAAATAATTCACCCTTTAATCTCAAGACCCTGTACATAGGAAGTATGTACACAGGAGCTCCAGTGGCACAATCGGTTAGCATGCGGCACTTAAACAGGAAGTGTTAACATCTGTTGAGTGATTGCAATTTGCATTTTCCTTAAGAACCAACTTGAAAGAGGAATAAAAATATTATCCAACTTTGTTGTAATATCATCAGTTGCTTATTCTTTTTCAGTATTTTTTTCTCTAAGTGCTTAAATTTTAGCTATGTAAGAGATATACTACATATACTATTAGGGTTAGCCTAACACTTAGTCATTATCTATTATATTAGCATAAGAAATGAGACATCTAAATTTCAAATTTTAGGGTTAAAATAACTTCAGAAATGATCTCATCTAACTTCTCCATTTTCAGAAGTTAAAGCAATACTCAATTTTTTAATGGCTTTGAAATTTTACTTAGGTTCATACAGTCAATACCAGCAACCTGAGAAGTTTAACTGTTAGCAGAGGCCTTGATCTCCGGTTTCCCCAATCTTCATAAGTATTCCTCCTCCTCTACACACTTTCAAATTATCATTCCGTACACTGAGGGCTGCCTTTGTGTAATCTGATAACAGCAATTATTAAAACAAAATACCTTGTTGTCCAGAAATAAGTCTTTCAACTCCTTTAATTAGTTTGTGTCTGTGTCCGTAAGCATTGATTCCAATCTCCTTCAGCTCCTTGTGCCCCATCTCTACTAATACATCCAAAGTGATCTTACAAAAGAGGATGAAACTATTTAGAATGCTTATCTGATGGGCAGTCATATCTTAGTATTCTCATAATATATTAGACTCATACATCAAATTATTTTGAATAATTTTGATAGAAAAAAATTATTTGTTAAACTGAAATTAACTAAAAATAGAGCAAAACAGAAAGTCAAGTCACGAATGCACTTTCAAATTAACCACATTCAGGTATAACATTTCATCTTTTCCATTACACCTCCCACCCCCAATCCAACCCTATTTATGCATTCACTGTCTGCAATGGTTTCTTTAGTTTGCATTAGGTAAATGGTACTTTTACATCATTGTTCAAATGAACTCTTTCACTTAAAATATACTGTCTACTTCATGCAATTAAAGCCTTTCAATCCTATTTTATTTATATACCTTCCATGGAGCTATGCTGGAATAGTCTAGTTCACAAGTAATTTTTCCTTCTTTGAATTTCTAAAATCTATGGGAACTTTACTTCTTTGTATGTTCTTGTTCTAGCTCCATAACTACACCAAAGGTTCCTTTGGATCCAAGTCTACAATAACTATGTATAGTTTTTGGTAATAACAACATAAAAAATCAGTAAGTAGCCAGGTGTGGTGGTGCATGCCTGTAATCCCAGCTCTCAGGTGGCTGAGGCAGGAGGATCATCACAAGTTCGAGGCCAGCCTGAGCTACATACTCAGTTCAAGGGGAGCCTGAACCACACAGACCCAGTCTCAAACAAACAAACAACAAAAAAATTAGTAAATGTATTCTGCAAGAATATCTTCAATTGAAATTACCAAAAAGCCCAGATCTATGGCTGGCATATCCTTCCCACAGCTAGCAAAGTATAAGAGTAGTGAGTAACAGAACTGAATAAAGAGAGCTCAAGGAAGTTTTATCCCCGGTACCAAAAAAAAAAAAAAAAAAAAGAGAGCTCAAAGATAATTTATTTAAAGGACTACAATAAACCTAACATTCAATAAAGCCAATTTATTACTACAGGACAGTCAAATTTTTATGATCTAATAAATTAAGTGGAAATTCCAAGATCAACCCAAATTAAATGAGCAAGTGCTATCTAGTATCTTAAAAAGCACTTGGAGCTGGGAGTATAACTCAGTGGGAGAGCACATGGTTAGAATGCACAAGGCCCCAGCACCAAACAATCTAAGAAAAAATTCTTCCCCAATAGCTTACAAGGTTCAAGGGATTTCAAGTATGTCCTAAATTTTCTTTGAGTTTTAATAAAACACGAAACCAAGCAATACAATTCATCTACTCACCTGTTCTCTCTCAAATATGTCCATTAAATGTTCAAGTCCAAGATTCCTTACAAACTGAGTTATGCTAAAATCTACTCCTGGAACTGGGGGAAAAAAATCCAGAACAAACAAAATTTCACATCAGAATCATGTATATCAACACTGTAATCAAGTTTTGTGATGTTACTCTGTATGTGAAGAAAATAAAAATGAGGCAAAATATTGTATTAACAGCCATCTGGGACAGAATACTGAATACAAAGTCAAAAATTACAGAGAGCCGGGTACATCAGCACATACCTGTAATCCCTGCTACCATGAGGGTGAGTTTAGATGCAACTTAGCAAGACAAAAAACCAAACAAACAAAAAACAAACAAACCAGGCAAGGTGGCGCAGGCCTGTAAACCCAGACGCTGGGAGGCTAAGCACAACTGAAAGTTTGAGCCTACCTTGAGTAACTTAGCAAGAACCTATATTAATCACTTAGCAGTTTACCCTAGCGTCACTCAGGCAGCGCATCTGTTTATGTAACAGCTATCCTGAGCACTGCTTGGGCAGCTGTCACTTCAACCAGTCAATTCTTGTATTAAATAAATTTGGTAAAATTGTCATTTTTTTATATTTCCTGTTATACTATCTTATAAAAGTTAATGAAAAAAATATGCAACTTTTGGTCATCCTGCATTTAAATAATTGGGTCAGTAAGTGGTTAAAAAACAAAACAAAACACAAAACAAAAATGGTTAGGTACTTAGCTTAGTGTGAAAGCCTTGGGTTCAATCTCTAGTGCTGAAAAAAGGGGTGGGGGCAGGGGCTGGGAAAGAGTAGTGCTTGTATAGCATGCTCAAGGCCCTGAGTTCAATCCTCAGTACTGCCCCCAAAATTAAGAGATACATAAAATTTCAGCATTAGAGAAAACAGTTAACCAATGGGGGCGTTCTTGTGTTAAAAAAACTCATTTTTAAACTTTATTTTTAACTGTTATCTTTAAAATCAGGATATCTTTCAGGATGCAAATTCCTTTACAAAAGTTTATGAAAAAAGTTCCCTATTATTGCACAGGGTCAGATGAATCTTGACAGGTAAAATGTTTATACCTAAAGTGTAGGTTAGCAGCACAAGACATCAGTTTTCAACATAGGAGAAAGTTTTGTTAGGAATTCTAATTAATAATGCAAAGAAAACCACAAAAGGCTAAAACTTTTAGGCTATGTCAATCAATGTGGTACTAGTAGTTGTAGTTAAGGTTAAAAAAATGTGTTTCGAACTGGGGGTAGTGGTGCACGCCTGTAATCTCAACACTCAGGAGGCTGATGCAGGATCACTGGGAGTTCCAGGTTAGCTTGGGCTACATAGTGAGTTCAGGGCCAGCCTGAACTACAAAGTGAGACCCTGTCTCAAAAAACCAAGAGTTCCTAGCATTCTGAATGACAAATATGGGGCTGCAGTAACAGTAAAAAAGTTACTTTTACAGAATATCTTACCTTCCTTCCTTTCTAAACCGGAAGCACCCTCTGTTCCACTTGAGCTAACTACTGAAGACAGTTCAGAAAAACTCCCAGATAAGTTGTCAAGACTGCTGGCTGCAGAAAGGCTTGATGGGCTGGATGGACCTGAGGACAGAGAATCTGCAGTGGCTCCTGGGCTTCTCACACCATTGAGCACTTGAGGTTTGTAACATGAAGGCAGAGCAGATGGGGGCATGGCTGCTGTCAGGAGAGCACTGACGTCATCTGCCTAGGGTATATTTCAGAGAAGAAATCTGTCACAAGAAACTTTTAAAATTCTTTTACACTAATAGAATGCAGTTAAAAATAAAACAAAACCCAGCAAATGTGCACTAGAACTGCTTTAACACTAATACTCGATTACTTTATCTTAAAAGTGAAGCAAACAGATTGATAATTCTACTAAACTTATAAAACATAATTCACAACATCTCTTCCAGATCTCATTTAATAAAAATAAAACTCAAATGTGGCAAACCATGAATAAAATTCTAACTTTGATACCATAACTGAAAGGCACTAAAATGAATCAGAAATACCAATTTTCAAAGATAACCCTATTGTGATCCTTAAGTAAGCAATTCAACCTATAGGGAATTGAACAAATGAAATTATGTTTGTATTTCTTGGAAAATATTCAGTGATGTATTTGTTCCTCAAAATTGGGATACAATTCTTTTTGGTAAAAAAAATAATTTTCATCAAATCTACCAGAATGAAAAAAATCTCCCTAATGAACTGGTACATTAATTTGTTTCACTAGTGACGTATAACATTTTTCACCAGGCTCAATTAAGATTCTGAATAACTTAGCACAAAGTAAATCTATCTGTTTTCATGGTTAGTCATTTATAGTGCCTTACTCCAATTCCCACCTCTTTCTTCCCCCTCAATCTGTGCATTCTTATGGCACTTATAGTTAGTGTATACTTGTTTGTCATAACAGTACCATTTATTGGATCATTTTTATGTGCCTGATACCATGCCATCGACTTAAAATATACCACCTTGTTTAATTCTCATACTGACTGGATATATTCTATCTTTTATAGATATGGATCTAAGGGTTAGAGTTAGGCAACTTGTATGATTATATAAGTACAAGTAGTAGAGCTGGTATTCTAAACCAGGTCTGTTGGACTCTAAAGCTCATGCATGTTCTCCAAAGCATTTTGTTTTACTGTCACCTGATAAATGAAGGTAGGGTGGAATGAATTCTAAAAGTTTACTTCTAAGGTAGTTTGGACTGCAAAGACATGTCACTGAAGAAATAATGCTGCAAGTACGGCTGGATTGTCAGCCAGCTGAGAAAAAAGTCAATAAAATACTAAATGTAGCCAAACTGAATCAGTTTCTTATTGTAGCTTGAATAATGGAATCTCTCAGTAGAAAGCAGTTTGCAGAAGAGACTCTCCTTCCTTTCCATCTTATTTTTGTCTTTCTTTTCCTTTACTGTTCTGGTCAATGTCCTCAGTGGTAAAGATAACAGAGAAGCTCATTTCACAGTGGCCAAAGCAGAGGTGAAAGGTAAAATGGAGGCTGTTTCATGAGATTCAGTGGGAAGGTAAGAGGGGAAGAAAAGATTAACAGGCTTTTTGGAAAGGACTCCATGGTAGTAGCAGGCTTTGTGGTTATATCCTGAAGGCAACGTTCCTAGTTGGGCAAGTTGATTAAGACCTAAGGCGTATACTATCTTGCACTGCATATATTTTAACAACTTTCATGGAGGATTTGTGTCTGTTTTGCTCCTTAGCTAATGCAAACAATTACAGTGCTCTTTTGCCTATTTCCATAGTATTTAGTATACGATAACTGATTCATAAACTCCATTATTTACTTATAATAACAAAGACATCCTGTATTTAAGACTGGGCTAAAATCTAGATTTTTGCCACATTCATTATGAAGACATAGTATCTATCAAGTGAATTTTAAAGGGTCAGGAAAGCATGGAGATTTTTTAAAAAGCTCATCACTTACTGAAACCAAATCTAAAGGTGTTTGTCCTTCCTGATTTTTAAGAGTAGGATCGGCTCCATGGGCCAATAATAAAGCACAAAGCTGTGTCCGGCCCTTTTGAGCGGCTTCATGCAAAGGTGTGAAAGCCCATTTGTCCGTGGCATTGACACATGCATTATACTTTATTAGTAAAGCTGCTACATCTACATGCTGGAAAAGAAAATACTCTTGTTACAGTCTGAAATATTATTTTATCCCTTTTCAGTTCTTAAGAAACTAACTGCACCTACTTCCATATTTTCAAACTTTCTCTGAAAATAAATATTAAAGCTGTTTCTCCCCATTATTAATGGTAGCTGCTTAAAACTTACTGAAGATATTTCAAAAAATCTAGACAATAGTTAAAAATTTTACGTAATAGAAACTAAACTAATACTTTTACATTTTATTTTATTTTATTTTGAGACAGGGTCTTGTTTCGTAGTTCACGCTGGCCTTGAATTCACTATGTAGCCCAGGCTGGTCTCGAACTCATGGTGATCCTCCTGCCTCAGCTTCCTGAGTGCTGGGATTACAGGCATGTGCCACCACAGCTGGCACTGATATACCTTTAATGATTTTTAACTTATATGGGTAACTGCTGAAAATCAATTTATAAACTAGCAGCCTTCTTCAATTATCCAAATATAATAATGATAAAAGTCAATACTGATCATAACATTCAGGGGTGTTTTAAGTTAGGATGTACCTTAATCTCTACAGATTCCTGTGAAAATAGGTTTAAACCTGACACCAGCAACCAAAATCACCAATATCTCACTGAAAATAAGAGACAGATGCTAAAGAAGATAATGAAACAAATGACACCATATTTTATATCACAAAGCAAGTTTACAAATGATACAGAACTAAATCTTGGAAGGTATTTTTTTGTAAAGCGAAAAAGTCAAAATTCTATATAAACTGATATTTACTTTTACTCTGAAAATTCCAGATTTTATTTTATATAGGTTAACACAGAAGAACTTACCCCATAAGATGCTGCATTATGTAAAGGAATAAGACCTCCTTTGTCTTGAGCATTCACATCAGCTCCATGTTGTAACAAATATTCTGCAACTTCTAAATTATTATAACCAGCTAATTTAGGAAAGAAGTAATATTACTTTCATTTATAGATACAAAAAAATCACAAGTATGAATTAGCTATATGTATCTGTAAACTACAGGTACTACTAAAAAAAAAAAGATTTTATATAAACCTGAAATTCTGTAGTCTATGAAAAATTAATCTGGGAATTAATTTTCCCTGGCCTCAAAAGTTGGAAGTTTTGGTGGTATCCATTGGTTCCCAAGATTCCAAAAATTATATTAACTGATTTTCTTCTGTCTTTCTACTTAAAACCTTATTGAAAGTCCCTGGCTTTATGGTTGTTACAACTTCCTAAATGCAGGTCCATGGTCTCAAGGCTGCAAGTCACAGAAAGGCATCTAATCATACAGGAGTAAATACCTCTGCAAGTCTGGCAGAGAAACCTGTGCTCCAAAAGGCATGAAGTAAGGCTTAATATATTTGGAAATATGCTGTAATTTCCCAGTTAATGCCCTGTCAACTATCTTACTAAATACTGATAAAGCCTATTTGACACATATAAAAAATTTGGAACTGAACATTGCCCATATAAAAACAGAAGTCACGTAAAATTTGAAAATGGTTCAAAAAATTTATTTTTTCCTTTTCTTAAAAAATTTTTATTTTTACTAGCACATGTTTGTAGTACATAATGACTACATTCATCATGGGGAGTTGGTACATATAAAGAATACATTTTAATTCTTTTTCTGTCCCATTCTCTTCCTCTCTCAAAACATTCATATTTATTTCTATGATAGTTTTATCCTTTTGCTGAAGAATCCAAAGCATAAGAATTTTAAAAGATCAAGTTAGAAAAATGAAACTACCATAAACTAATTATTACACTAATCTAAAAGCCCTTCCAGATTTCAAGATGTAGGAAATAACACTGTACAAGTGGGTAGAAATATTCTATATAAACATACTTCTGATTTACAAAGACAGTGTGGACTTTTCCAATTCCAGATCAGGTTATATCTTGTCTTGCATAGACTACTAAGACAGTAGAAACAGTAAAGCTTTTGCTCATCAGGTTAGCATTTAATCTTCTTACTTAAAAAATGACACACGGAGTAAATTCATTTTCTTGGACAGTGAAGTCCAAACTTACATGAAGTGAGAATTTAAAGATAAAAAGATAAAAATTTGGTATGTATGGTGAGGGGACTGAATCCAGAGCCTCATGCATGCCAGGCAAATACTCTACCACTAAGCTATCTATACCCTAAATTATCTTTTAAACATTAGCAATACATTTAAGTCATACAAGACTGAAATGAACTGAGAATAGATTTTCATCTTCTATATTATACAAAGTAGCAGAAACAGCTGCATTACTTTTCTTTAGTTTTAAATCATCCTTAATCAACTGTGCCTACTATATAATACCATGACATCCACAATGCAGCTAAAAAGGCTATACTGAAACCACACTGTTGTATACCCACATTAAAAGTAACTGCAACCTGTGCCAATTTTGACTGGAAACTTAGAACAAATGTTATGGACTGAACCACGTTCCTTCAAGTTCTTATGAACTTATACCTCGAACTCCAGTATCTTAAACTGTGAATGTATTTGGAGATAGGGCCTTTAGAAAGGCAATTAAGTTAAAATAAAGCCATTAGAATAGGTGCTAATATAAACTGAACAAAGACCTGCTGATGCTTCAATCAATCAGACTTCTATTGCCCCTAGATCTGTGAGAAAACAAATTTCTGTTGTTTAAGCCAGTTAGTCTTTGGTTATGGCAGTTCTTGCAAAGTAAAACAACAAATAAATTTAGCAAGAGGTTTATGTAACTTCTGAAAGTCTTTAAGAAGACTTGGCTGCCTGTACCTAGCAGCTATCGTTAAGAAGCATGTAAGGCTTGAGTTTCCCATGAGGAAGGCTGGGTGCAGCAGGCACATTTTTCAAAACTCACCCACCAAAGATGATTCAAGCCATATAGTGAGCTGGAATAAAAGATCCCAAATCATATGGTGACTGGCACAGCCTGTTTCAATTTTTCTTACTGAATGTAACATGCCACGCTAGTACTAACATGAATTACAACATAAGTAACAGCTTGAAGTATGGTTACCCCATACAAATACACTGAAGAATACAATGGTGCCAATAGAAGGTATTTTTTGGTACCGGGGATTGAACTCAGGACCTTGCGCTTGTGAGGTAGCTGCGGTGCCACTAAGCTAAATCCCCAGCCCAATAGAAGATATTTTACTTTGAATGTTTCCAATTTAGTTACAGGAAGCACTTTACTCAAGTAAAATAAATCTTAGATGTCACCAGCCTAAATCTGTAAAACTTCATTCACTTACCGGCTAAATGTAAAGGTGTAGAATGTCTGCCTTGAGTATCACGGCAATTTACATTATCAGGTGAAGACAATTTCTTCACTCTGGCTAAACAACCCTTTTTGGCAGCGTCTAACAAAGCTGCATCTCCTCTAAGTAGATCTTGAATATCCGTATCTCCATCTTTAACAAGATCCAAAGGAGTGTTCCCATCTCTATTTTTCTTTGTAGGGTCTGCACCATGCTAGGCGTGGAAAAAAAAAGAGGAAGAACTGGCTAAGTTGTACCCTTTGTCAATGAATACAGTCAATTTAACCATACTCTCCCAATCCAGAAAATATTTAATATTAAGATTCTATGTTAAAGGTTTATATGGTTGTTATTAATGTTTAACCTAGACAGAAAATTACAATAAAATGATTATAGAGGCAATTAAGTATTATTGGGGTTTAAAATTCACTAATGTAATCAAAATGTTAAAAGTATACTCAAAATAAAGCAGCAGTTCATTAAAAAGTAACTTTCATGTACATTCTAGTTATACTTCATCTAATGACAAGGATATATCCTGAGAAAGACATCCTTAGGCAATTTCACTGTTGTGACACTATAGTAGTGTACTTATTACAGAAACCTAGATGGTACAGTTTACTCCAGGCTATATGATTATAGCTCACTGCTCCTAAGCATTAAACCTGTACACTACATTATTGTACTAAATACCATATAAACTGTAACACAACGGTAAGTATTTGTGTATCTAAATATAGAAAAAATATAGTAAAACAATTTTCAGCTACAATATAATTTATGGAGCTACTGTCATATACATGATGGCCAACCTTTTAGAGACTGAGTGCCCAAACTGAAGCTCCACTGTGTGGGTACATATTGCAAAGCTAACGCTGCAATTAAACCTGAATACTGAGGTTTTAGTTTAGAAAGAAAAACACAATGACACACGTAACATAGGTTTGCCACCACTGATGTAGTCCATTGCTGACTGAAATGTAATCATGCAGTGCTTGATTTTTACTTTTCATAATGAAATAAGGCATAAATCTATCCTTTCATTTTCACTGTAAAAGACCTATTAATATCTGTATTAAACCAGTACCACCAATTTTTTTTTTTAGGAGTATCAAATGATTTTATTATAAAACACTATTTATCGATCATTCACTTTTCTAAATATTCAACCGTGAGAACAAAAACTTCTAAGACTCACTAGGCCCTTGCAGGACAGAAAGATGCCTGGACAAAGAGCCTGAAAGTGGTTTTCTTTATATCTAATGTCTGGCTTCCTCATCACTCCATGGCTGTATGTTTTGTCACCCGATAAGGGAAAGGAAACTGGCTAGAAGAGTCATATACAAGAAGGTCATAACAACTTTAAGGCTATCAATGTTATCAGCTTGTACATTCTAATTTTTAACTCTGAGACACAATTACCAAGTAAGCACTGTCAAATACCTACTCTCACCTAAATATACTGTTATTCTTTGAAGTTACCTTTGGGACTGACTATGTTCTTTCATTACAGTTTCTGCTTATCTGAGAGTGCAAACTCTAAAGCCCATGTGTAGTCTCCATGTTCAAGTATAAAAGTTCATTTCAGGACCACATTAGGTTGCTGTAGTGTTTATAATTCTGTAGTGTCTACTGAATGTAACACCATTGGACAGGCTGGTCAGGTGGCGGCACAAAGCAGGTGCACATGAACAACCTTCTCACTGCCAGACTTGATGCTTGTTCAATTTGGACACCGCACCATGGTCAAAGCAGAGATCTTGAAATCAGTGGTGACCCTGGCCGACTGAAGTAGTACTCTTAAATAACAGGAATCCATTTCTTCGCCATTAATTAAACGGAGCTTTCAAAAGGTTTCAGGCCTTAGGAGGTATCTTGGGACAGAGCTGGAGGGTCCTGGCTTTCAGGCTCCAGAGGCGGTGCCCACACAGCTTCTTTTTTCTTGGCTGCCAGGAACTCATGAATTGCTCCTTCTAAGTGTGGCCTAAAGATGTGGTTTAGTTTTGGATCCACCACCTGAGATACAATCCTGTCCACTCCTGCTTCCAACATCCCTGACTGAACCACATTCTGTCTCAGACCATTTCGCAATTGGTTCTTGTTCATTGTAGGATTCCATTCCTGCTTGTCCAGATGTGTCGACACAAAATTATCCACTTTCTGCCTCACGTTTTGGTAAGCTGGATTTATTGCATGAGTGGAGAACTTCTGATGGGAAGCTGAGAACATCCAGTACTAGGAAAGGTGGAAAGCTCTGTCAATGCTTTTCTTGGTGTCTACATCTGCCAGGCAGTCCCAGCGGAAGCTGTCAAACAGGCCCTGGCTCTTGAGCTGCTCCACGATGACAGCGATGAGCTGCACCCCAGGCCCACGAGATAAACTCTCTACGGCTTTTTCTCTGAGGAGGCTGAGGGCCTAGATTATGCAAAGGAGACAGAGGGCCCCTCAGAGGCAGTGATGGAGGTGCCGGTGGGGGCGGTGGTGGAGGAGGCCAAAGCAGTGGTGTCGGAGGAGTCGGTGGGGGCAGGGGCAGCAGTAGAGGGGGCCGACCAGTACCACCAATTTTATGCTAAATAAAATGCCAAATAAACTGGGCTAATATACTACATAATAAATCAAGTGCTTTAAGGTTAAATTACTAAACAAGAAAAATATAGATAATAATCAGAAAACTACATGATAGTTGACTATACAAAAATAAATCTATGTGTGATAAATACACTTGTACATTAAAATATAAAAAGTAATGACATCTTTTTCTGAAATCTAGTTATAGAATTAGGTACCTCTGTTTCCTACTCTTTTACTAGTTCAAGTTTATATTAGAGTTATTTGAAAAGTTAACATATTTTAAAAAGTACTTAAATATACCTGGAGCAGAAGTTTGCAAATTTCATATTTTCCTTTTGCTGCAGCTTCATGTAAAGGTGTAAATTTCCATAAATCAGCTACATTCACTACTGCTCCATGCTTAACAAGAAGTTCTGCAACTTCATAATGTCCATAAGAACACGCATTGTGCAAAGGTACAAGGCCTCTGAAAGAAAAGTTAAATGAACAATAATGCCAGAGAATATAATTTCAATAATGGCATATAACTAATAAAGATATTTCTTGAATTGTATGAGAGATTATACTGATTGTACTTTGTAGAATCTAAATGTACTGAAAACAGAATTCTTTTTTGGGGAGAAGGGAAAAAAATTTAAACTGGTAAAATTCAAATATCTTTAATAAAAAACATTGAAAAATTCACATTAGAAATCAGTATCACACAAAAAAAGAAATTAGTATCACAAAAATGTGGTAATCTCCTTGGCCATCTCCAATTTTTCTTTTTTCAGAAAGGGTTTCACTATATAGTTCAGCTCGCCTTGAACTCACTATGTAATCCAAGCTGGCCTTGAACTCACAGACAGAGATCCTCCTGCTTTACTTAGCTTCCCAAGCACTGGGATTACAGGCATGCCCCACCATGGTTTGCTTGGCCATCATAAACTTATAAGGCATTATGCAGGTCAAGTCTGTCCATAAATGCTAGCCATTATAAATTTTTTTCTTTTTGTGATACCAGAGATTGAACTCAGGGCCTTCTCCATGCTAGGCAAGTACATACTCTACCACTGTGCTATACCCCACCCCCCATCATAAAATCTTAAATGAAATTTTAGGAGCTATAGTTATAGCAATTTTAGGAAACAGACTATCTCCTGAAAAATAAAAATAGTTTCATAAAAAGGCTGGACAAAGGTAATGAGAAGCCTGACAATTGTTAGTACTCACCCTTTATCTTTAGCATGAACATCAGCTCCATGCTGTAGCAGATATTCTACCACAGACACCCTGTTATACCCAGCTGCAAAATGAAGTGGTGTAGACTGACGCCCTTCAATGTCTCTGCAGTTGACACTCTGAACAGTACACAGTTTCTGTAGATCAATACAGTATACACGTGATACTACATATTCTCATTTCTTATTTCAACTTACATAGTAGAAAACTCACTTGTCTGATTTATTTTGTCTCATTCAATCTGCATACTCAAAAAAAAAAATATTTTTTTGGTACCAGGGATTGAACTTGGGACCTTGTGCTTGTGAGGCAGGTGGTGGAACCACTGAGCTAAATCTTCAGCCCTCAAAAAATATTTATTATTTCACCTTGCTATTTACTGAGAACCCATGTGGTCCTTTCATCTATACTTGTATCTTCTACTTTTTCTATAAAGCTAGGAGGTAAATTTTATCAGTACTACTATTACAACATAAAAGATAACTTAATATCAATTACTAAAATCATTGTATGGCAAATACAGGTAGAGGTATGCTGGACCACAGAAGTACCAGGATCACCAAGGGGGTTGTTAAAAATTCAGAACCTGAAACCCCTACTTACTGAATCAGAAATTGCATTTTAACAAGATTCCCTAGGTGATCTGTAAGTACATTAAAGTTTGAGAAGAACTGCTGTAGACCAATGGTTCTCAAACTTTCATGTGCATTGGGATTCCACCTCTAGACTCTAAATTTACTGTGCTTGGAGTGAGACTTGAAATCTGCATTTCTAGCAAGTTTCTAGGTGATGCTGATGCTGGTGGTCAAGGACTTACAGAGAATGAATCATACCATATTATACAAAATGCTATACATAGAATGCTAACTGGTTATAAACCAGCTAACATTAGCCAACAGAATGTTACAGGTTGTAAACTGTCCTTCAGAGGATAAAGAAAATGGGCATTCAAATAATTTTCTGTGTTCTTTGGTTCAGATGAAGAAGCTTAGTTGAGAAATACTAACTTCAAAAGTAACACTCAAGATACTTAAGAATATTTTACATGAAAAACAGGAAAGTTTGGGGAAAGGAAAGCAACACAGATAATAAATCACAATGCTGAAAGCCTGAAAAGAGGCTGGGTGTGGTGGCACATGCCTGTAATCCCAGCACTCAGAGGAGGCTGAGGCAGGAGAAATGCTTTGAGTTTGAGGCCAGTCTGGACTACCTAGCGAGACCCTGTCTCAGAAAGAAAGAAAAAAAAAAAAGTCAAAAGAATCTCAGTGTTAGTAAAAACTCTTCTTTTCTTAGCAGTGCAGTGCCTTCCTGGCAAGCGTGAGGCCCCAAATTCAATTCCTTGTACCAGGAAAAAAAAAAAAAAAAAAAAGCAGAGATAACCAAAACTCAATAAATCCAAGGAAACAGCTAATACTAGTGGGCTTAGGTCAACAGGTTTAAATCACTAGACCGGCCAAACTCTTCTGTGCTTCCTAAACAAGAACTTGTTAGATATAGAGATTCAAGGTCCTGTTCAAGACATGGTGTTTTTTGGTGGGTCTGAAACTGGACCTTAGGAATAAATTTTTTTGTTGTTTTGAGACAAGGTCTTGTTGTTAGTTCAGGCTGGCCTTGAACTTACTATGGAACTCATGGCAATCCTCTTGCCTCAGGCTTCCAAGTGTTAGGATTATAGGTGTGTACCACAATGCCCAGCAGGAATAAATATTTTTAGTATGTGTACCAGGTACTGCTAGTTTTGGTAGTTATCACAGGCTATTCTACTACTAGTTTAACAAGTTTTGTAATAGTAGGGGTTCAATAAAAGTTTCAGTCTGATGGATTACCACTAAACAGACATAACAGCACACAATTAAATGGTCATTGGGTAAAATACAGATGTTCTTGTCCTAGGATCCATACAAAGCCATCTGTCTAAAGATAGGAAAGGTGTAAAAGGCTGATGAAGATAAATTTTCAACAAGTGATTTTAAAATCAGAGGGAGGGAAGAAAGTTCAGTACCTATCAGGGAGAGATGGTCTTCTTTAATCTAATGGCATTATTTTGTTTTCTAAGTCTAATTCCTGCCTCAATCTCATGTCTTCTTCATCTAGGTCACTTTGATCTTCCTGAAAACAAAGTTTAGTCTTTAATATATATACTTAAGTATAATTTTATGTTCTTCAAATTACCACTTTAAGAAAAATCAACAAAAAAACAAATTATTTGAGATGTTTATACTACTTATACAAATACAGCAATAGGAAAGGATTATATGCATTTTAAAAGATCAATTCCCAGAGGCTCTTCATTTAAAAGATCAGCGAATAAATTTTCTCTGAGCTCTGCAAAGAGATCAACACTCATATTTCATTTTCAGAGAATCTATAATTAGTGACTGTGTGATGGGTCTGTTTAGGATTGAGAATATCCCATGGAAATACAGTGAAATTATTTCAAATAGTTACTTCTGTCACAACTTAAATAAACAATTTTAATTTTTAAAATAAAACTTATCATTCATTAGTGCCACCTCAGAACCATCATAGTTTTTTTTGTTTTGGTACCGGGGATCAAACTCGGGTCCTTGCACTTGCACAGCAGGCGGCAAAACCACTGAGCTAAATCCCTTGCCCAGAACCATCATAGTTTTGAAAAGTCTCTAAGGGGGAAAACATACAAAGCTTTTCTTACCTACTAGCTTTGAAAATGAAAACATTATTACATTACTGAAGAAGTATTTAATTCATGACAAATGGTGAGTTAATTCTAATTTACATGAGCTGAAATGAAAAATAATCTAGTTCTTTCAAAATATTAGCCTTTTTGAGTTATCTACCTAGATATATACTTTCTATAGAGAACAAATACCTGGTATAGGCAGTTAAAACATTACATATATTTGTAAGGTAAAAACAGAAACAGAATCTGAGGAAAGGTTATCTGCTGTAGGAAATGAAGCAGACATGATCTGAAATTGACTGTTCCGTGAAAAAAACCCTCAGTCTACATGAATTGAAGATTAGTAGGCAACAATAGCTCTGCAAAGTGGCAACACATTATTACTGTATAAATATTGGCTGAGGCTGGTTGGAGAAGAAAATAGTAGAAATCTGTGCAAAGAAATGACAAAGTTTTCCTTGTTTTACATGTCATAGGTTAACGAAAGTGGACAGTAATTTGATATACCTTATTCTTTCAAAGAGATGAATAGGTTCTTTAAGCAAAACCCATTTTGTATTATATGAAGTTTACTTAAATTTGTGAATGTGGTATTTACTAAGGTTTATGTTAAAGTAGAGTCTTTTTCTTTCATTACTCAGTGTTTCATATTTGTAGGGAATTAGCTATTTTTGTCCTTTTAAAGTAAGGCACATCTAAGGCCGGGGATTTAGCTCAATGGTTCTGCCACCTGCCTCGAAAGCGGAAGGACTTGAGTTCGATACCCGGTACAAAAAAAAAAAAAAAAAAAGGTAAAGCACATCTAAATAAACCAAACTCTTCATTTTAACAGTGGAGATTCATTAAAGTAAAAATAAAAATCCAAAGGTAACAGGGCTGGGGATTTAGCTAAATTGTGGCACCGCCTACCTCGAAAGCACAAGGTCCAGAGTTCGATCCCCGATACTAAAAAAAAAAAGACAAACAAAAAAACCCCCCAAAGGTAACAAAAATATGAGATCATATCTTACTTTTACAGTTTCTACATCTCCAGCCTTTGCAGCTTCCAGTAACTGTCTGTCTGCTTCTGAATTACCTAATGGGATACCCTCTAAAAAGAGAAAGAGGGACAGAGTGATTAACTTATATTTACAAAACAGGACCCCAAGCTTTCAGGGGGGGATTTTATCGAAAAGTAAAGTTCTTTTACAGTTTGCTATATTATATAGGTCTAGGATATCTCTGTGGTAGTGGGGAAAAAATATTAAGACCCTTAAAGCTCTTTTTGAAACATAATACATATAAACAAAGTATTTAAGTGCATATAATTATAAAATGTAATTTAAGCAGTATAAAGGAACATAAAACAGATAATGAAAGGTAACCTGCTTAATAATTATGTCATGTGGAATTCTGGAAAAATACTAAATTAACAGAGCAAAAGCCAGAAGTCAAACTATGGTTCTGCCATTAACTAGGGTAAATCATTTAATCTAAACAGAGGCAAATAGTTTTAACTTCCTGAGTCTCAGATTTTTTTCAGCTCAAAGAGCAAAGTTGGACTAGAAGAATCAAACATTTCCAGGTTTGAAATTCTGCTTTATATCTCACTCAGAACTTCAGAAAAGAGTACATCTACTTTATATTTTAGAACCAAATAAGCTCCAGATAGATTAATTACACCTTAAAATAACCAGAAAGACAAATAAATGTTTTTATATCTTGGAACAGAAAAGGTTCTTAGAGCAGTACATCCCCTCGCTCCTAAATCTGTCCAGCATTAACATAGCATTAAATTATAAGGCAGAGAACAATGGGAAAAACCACATTGCATCATGCATTTAAAAGACTACATTATAACATGACATATAAAGCATTCTTTTTTGCCAATTTTAAAAAGTTTTATTTAAGACATTGTACTTTCCATTTATAATACAGTACTTTAAAATGCAATGCTAATATAAGGTGTTCTTATGAGAAACATACTTGGGAAGACTCATCAGACACATGGACATCAAAAAGTACTTCATATACAAAAAAGTTAAAATGGCCAATTAACATAAAATTATGTTCAAACTTACTCATAATGAGAAATGGCAAAAACCAGTTTTTTACCCACTAGTACACAAAGAGGATTTAGGGATTTATACTCATGAAACTTCTACAGTTTGCACTAAAAAACCCACCTATTCTGTTAATTCACAAAATGCACATTCACCTATGGAAAATATTAACAATCATACCTAGTGCTGACAAGAAAAATAGGTCCTTATAATCTTAATAGGAGTGAAAAATAGTATATATGAATCTTCCAGACGAAAAACTGACAATTATATGCTACCCTTCAACCAATTATATGCTACCCTTCAATTTCACTTCAGTAATTTATTTCAAGAAACTAGCTGGAAAGTGAAGCTATATATAACCACTTAGTGTAAAACTGACAAGGCAGTAAAAATTTTCTTTTTGTTTTTTTTTGAAACAGGGTCTTGCTATATATATGGTTCAGGCTGGTCTTGAACTCACTATGTAGTTCAGGCTGGCCATGAACTTGCAGCAATCCTCCTGCCTCAGCCTTCCAAGTATGGAGATTACAGATGTTCACCACTACATCCAGCTAGGTGGTAAGTAGGCAATTTAATGTTATTACTCCTAATCATATGAGTTGGGTATGAAAAAATAAAGTATTCTTGACAGCAGTCTTCTAGTTAAATTCAGTTTTGGAAGATCTTAGGAGGGTACATCAACTTGCTTTATCTATTCAAACAGTATTTTTCTCAAAATGTGTTTTGTAGATCTCAGGCATATAGATCATCAAGGACGAATGCTGAGAACAGAAAAGTCTTGACTTTATAGTTTTTCTAATCTGAGTTTTGAGACCTCAAAGGTACTCTATTATAGTCTAATAAAAGACAGAGATGTAGACAAATATTTTTAAGGATCGGGGAAGTAGTTTAGTGATAGAGCACTTGAGCACTGCCTATCATGCGTAAGGCCCTGGGTTCAATCCCCAGCATGGGGGAGGGGGGAATTTATGGGACCAGATTTCTAGGTTGAACACTTATGCCAAGTATGTAGATGAAATGTAACGAGTACAAGCACATTCAGTAACTGTTATCTTATACAAATTCTATATGCCTTAAATATGCAGGATCTAAAGAGGAATGAAGAAGCATTTATTTATTTTATTTATTTATTTTTGGTTTTTTGAGACAGAGTCTCACATTATGTAGTCCAGGCTGGCCTCCAATTCATGGTGATCCTCCTGCCTCAGCCTCCCAAGTGCTGGGATTACTAGCGTGTGCCATCATGTATGGCAGGGTCAGTATTTAAAGTATTACATTATCAACAGAGTTGCTGTACTAAAAGAACCTCACCTTTAAAAATTTCCCTTTCTTTAAACGCACCATGATTGATGGCTCATGTTTGTAACCTTAGCTGCTGGGGGGTGAGGTAGGATTCCAAATTCCAGGCCAGCCTGGGTAACCTAGCCAGCTCCTATCTCAAAATAAAATTTGAATAAAGGGACTGGGTGTAGCTTAGCGGTATAGTGCTTGCTTAGCATGCACTGGGTTTAATCCCCAGTGCCTAATAAATAAGGAACTATTTTACGTGGCTCTTAAAAGCTTCCTTGACAAAAACTTGACAGCCATTTATTTACTCAGAGAGACTGGGCGGAAAATAAAACAAGAACAAATTACTTAATGACATTTGGGCATTAACTATAATAAGTTAACAAGTGTGAGTTAAGAAGAACCAAATATTCATTACCAACTACTACATATAACACCTAAGGGGTGAAAAAAATTTTAACAACTAAAAAAAAATTAATGTCATGGAATTATTTAATACCTTGAAGCACTTGCTGCACATTTTCATTTCCCATCTGCAATGCAGTAAAGCCTTGCAGGGATATGATGTTAGGATCGCACCCGTAGCTCAGAAGTAGGCGGCAGGTTTGTAGATGACCACAATGTGCAGCTCTGTGCAGAGATGTCTGACCAAGATTATCCAGAGCATTGACCTTAACAATGCAGAAAAAGTTGATTTTAGCCTTTAGTCACAATTTAAGGACATTTTTTTTTTTTTTCTTGGTACAGGGCGGGGATCGAACTGGGGACCTTGAGCTCCAGAGGCAGGCAATGGAACCACTGAGCTAAATCCCTAGCCCAGTAGTACACAATTTAAAACCACAAAATCAGGTAAATCATAATATTACTAATTTTAAAATCTCAATTATCCTTTTATGAAGTATTGTCCAGTGCCAAAACAATATTTGTTGCTCAAACCCAGACACAAATTCATCAATTATGAGGGCTGACAAGAGAAGGAAGACCCAGTTTTGAGTTAAAAATGTGAGATGTTGAGTATAGGTTGTGTTTAGCATTAAAGTACTCAGATTCACCATATTTAGAGCTAGACACTGCCTAACAAGGTTGAATTTATGTATGTTTTAGATCTCTGAGGTCTAGAAATGTGGAGATTAACCCCAAGGTAGACAATGGTCAGGAGCAAAGCCAGAGATAAATTGGCATTACAATACTTATTTCTATTGGCTTAATCTTCTATCTACCTCATTATATAAAATATAATTTGTGTAGATATGTGTTATATCCACACAATGGAATACTTCAACAATATAACTGAACAGCCATTGGTAGGTAGATGAATCTCCAAAACATTACACTGATAGAAAAGCCTTACAGAAAAAAGTATATATTGTACTAGTCCATGAATATGAAGGCCTAGAAAAGGCAAATCTAATCTAGTCAGAAAAAATAAAAACTATTACCTCTAGAGATGAAGATTGCCTAATGAGGCCTTATCTCTACCATGAGATGGTTCTTTATCTTGACAGAAGAGTTCTGGTTACATTGATGTGTGTACTTGTCAAGATTCAGCATACATTTAAGATTTGTGCGTTGCGTTGCATGTAAATATCTAAACAAATACTTAACTTTAGTTCTGTAGGTAGAGGTATGTGAGCAAAGTGTACAGTAATCTGCAAATTATTTTGATGTGTCAAAAATTAAGATGAATATGTAAAAAAGCAATATAGTAAAAAGTGATAGAATCCAGGTGATGAGTATATAATTATTTTATGTAAAATTCTTTCAACTTGGTTTATCTTTAAAAAATTTCACAAGAAACAAAAATCACTTCTTGGGCCAGGGATTTAGCTCAGTGGTTCTGGCGCCTGCCTGGCAAGTGCAAGATCCCAAGTTCGATCCCCAGTACCTAAACAAAACAAAACAAAACAAAACAAAACAAAACAAAAAAAAATCACTTCTCTCAGTCTCACTTCCACCTCCTTATCAAAGAAATAATGTCAAAATATAACTGAGAAATTCAGTTCCTCAGGAAACAACCTTATGCCTACTGGTGTGCTTTGAGGCACTGGTCAATTTATACTCATGGAATCAGAGAATATTTGAAGAAGAATATAGCAACATTTTCTCAACAAATATTTAACTAGACTACAAAAAGCTAATCTTCATGTTTACAAATCCTGCAAATTCTATATAAAATTCTCAAGGCAATTAAACTGTTTATTCATATACCCAAACTCACAGAAATGTGAAAAGCATCCACTTGAAAACTTTATTTAGGTACGACTCTGTGTTAAGAGTGGGATGACCAATTTTTCCTGGTTTGCCAGGGACTTGCTTTGCTTTGTTTTAGCACTTAGAAGTTCTGTTTCTGGAAATCCCCAAGTCCTGGATAAAAATGAGTGGTTGGTCAACCTAGTTAAGGCTGTCTCATTGAGTTTCACAACTCAAATTCAATATCCATCCAGAGATTCTTAAATATATCACATGTATGAAAGAAGCAATCAAAAAAAGTTACAGAAAAGAAAGACAAATGAGATATGCCAACCAGTCAAGTGGAAATAAACTTTATTTTATTCAATAATTTACAATAAGAAAGACCAAGATTATACATTATCAAGAACTCCCCCAATAAAAGAGAGATTAGGACACAGAGATTAGGCAACACAAAAAGAAACTGCAAAATTCTACGTGGTTAGTTGAGTGAAGGAAGGACATACAAAACTATACAGCAAAACCTGTTTAGAGAAGGGCCTCAGGGGCTAGTCAAGGGAAGGGGGTTTGTGTTCTTTTATTCTGCCTTCATGTGGAGCAGGTCCATTTTCCTATTATATATTAAATGTCTACTAAAGATTTTATTGACTCTGGCTACAAACTGAAAACTGCTGACTTAGGTAACTCTTCTAATCTGGGGTGCTATGTATATGTTTACTACGTACCCTTTTTGTTGCTGTTTTTTTTTTTTGGTACTGGGGATTGAACTCAGGACCTTGAGCTTGTGAGGCAGGTGTCAGCATCACTGAGCTAAATCTCTGGCCTACGTAGCATTTTTTAAGAGTTCCTGTGTAATAAAATTCCAGTCTTGACAGAAGCACAATTACTCAATAAAATGCTTTGTACACAAACACCAACTAAAAGAACAATAATTCATTAACGTGTATGTATGTTTCTATTCAAATTATTTAAATCATTTATTTCCTTCTACTCAAGTGCCTTGGGTTAGTAACAAAAATAATAGAAGCTAAAAAAAGACTTACTACTGGGGTAAATAACAGAAGTTATCGTAGTCAGATATGGTGAGAAAAGTTAATTGACTGAAAAGATAACTGGACAGAATCAGTGTGACCCTAGCTGGGGACTTTCTATCGTGTATACTGTCCTTAAGGATAACTTTTACCAGTGGTGTATGGTTAAAAGGAAGGGAGAAGGCAGGACATATAGGAATAATGTATATGTGAATAAATACATTAACATTCTACCAAAAAATTAGAAACAGAGCTTTACCTGCAGGACTACTTTTAAACGTAGATTAAGAGAGAAATTATTCTAAAACTTATGATAAATATTTTAGGGGTCAAGCGTTTCATTTGCTAAATAGAAAAAGAGCTCACTGGATTACCAAAGATTACCAAAAAGGCGGTATACCTTTGCTTCATGTTTCACCACTACTTCAACAACATCATTATGAGCTTTCTCAGATGCCACGTGCAGAGGAGTCAAGAATCTTAAAGAGAAAAAGCCAGACAATGAGTGTATTTTCCAGAGAATAAAATGTCAACAATATTTAATTTAAAAAGTATACTTACTCTTTAGTCTTTTCATTGATGTTAGCTCCTTTTCTTAGCAACAATTCACAGATTTGTTTTCTTTTGGGATATGGAGATCCAGCAGCACAATGCTAAATAATTTAAATTCTAGCATTAATCGAGGACGATACATAACTGGTTTTTAAGAATACTTGTGTTTCCAATCAAGAAGTTATTTAACTTGTTTTATTTTTGACCTTAACTGAACTTTTGATAAAACTCTCTTTGGGACAAGATGTGTATCAATTACCAAATCTGGACCAGGACTAAAAAAATTTCATGTGCCAATTGACCTTTGTCGTTAAATATCCAGAACAAACTTTGTCTTGTATCTTTGAAAACCCACGACTGATGTGATGAAAAACTTAATGTGAGCAATACTCCTAACACTGTTTCCATATAACATGGTGTTTAAATTATGTTTAAAAGTCAAGAAAACACCCCAAAGGTTGGGGTTTCTTTAAATGAAGAATACTCATCTGTTCTAAATTCTCCTTGGTCAATAGCACTGATGGACTAGCTTATAAGCTGAGTAGTATTTATCTATGTCAACTACTTGCTGCAGCAGAATCAAGAGCTTGGATTACCTGTCTGGCACATTCAGTTTTAGAAAATGATATACTTTGGGTTTCCTGGCTGCAGCATCTATATGTAAATTGCATCAAGGAGGAAAGGAGATAAGAGGTGGGAATTTGCCAGTTAAGCCTAGTTAAGTATTTTGTGGTCATTGCCTATGTCTTTGCAAGCTCAACATCCAGGATCATACTCATGGACAATGGGCATTCAATAATGTTGGAATGATGACTAAATCAATGTATATATGTTAAAATTAAAACTTGAAAATTCATGGAATTAAAGTTCTGGTTAATTATTAAGTAAAGGTGGTCAATACATCTAAAGGTATAGTACACATGAGTTTGTTCTCTGATTGTACCCTGTTATTAATTATAATGCCTATCAGATCCTCATTACTACTGCATGCTCATTCTTTGATACTCTTATAGTTACCAAAATCATTCCTTCACCTTCAATAAAATCAAATCTAACTGGTGAACATAGTTCTTTTGGCATATAATCCCAGGACTTCTACCAGGAGAGCTCAGAAAATGGAAGTAGTTTATTTCCAACGATTCTTTATCACACCCATCTCAAACTGCACTCCTACTCTTCCTATGTACCATCTTAGGGCAGGGCCACAATCTACAGAAACTGTGAAGAAATTGCTCCTGGACCACAACTACCCTCAATATTAATTCCCAGTATGTTTTAAGGTTGTTTAATAGAAAGACAGGGGAAATGGGAAAACAACAGCTAGTAAAACACTCTCCTCTTATCTACACTTCTGGTTTTCATGGGTTCAGCTACTTACAGTCAATTGCAGTCTGAAAATATATGGAAAATTTCAGAAATAAACAATTTGTAAGTTTAAAATGGTGCCTGTTTTTGAGAAGCGTGATAAAATCTTGTCCCATCCTGCTCGCGAAATGAATCATCTCTTTGTCCAGTGTATATAGGCTATATAACTTAGCAGTCATCTCGGCTACTATCAGATGGACTGCTGAGGTATCACAGTGCTCCTTTCAAGTTAACTCTTATTTTACTTAACAATGGCCTTAAAGTACAAGAGCAGTGATGCTGGGAATTTTAATATATTAAAGAGAGCTGTATAAAGTGATTCCTTTAAATGAAAAGTCTTAATAAGGAAAGATAAAATACGGTATGTGAGGTTGATAAGAGTTACAGTTAAGCTACTGATGCTAATTTCTTACTGTGCCTAATTTATAAACTGTATTGTAAGTACGTTAAAGAATAAACAGTACAGTATACACAGGGTTCAGTACTATCTGTGGTTTCAATATCCACTGGGGATATTAGAAAATAGTTCCTGCAGATACAGGGAATCTCTGTTTTAGCTTCCAAACCAGAATTGTTCCATCCAGCAATTCATAAAACAGGATGTTTTTCTTTACAAATTGTTACTTTTAAGGTACCCTGATTTCAGCATTATCATTTCTATATTGTCACTTATCCCTGACACCTATTCTACTCACATCTATTTTGTTATACCTCCACCAGGGAAGTAACCTCTAAAACACTTCATTCACATTTTTGAACTAATTCTGAAAAAATACTGCAAAACTCAAAGGAAACACAGCAGACGTTTTGGTTGTTTTTGAAGATGGGTCTTGCTATGTTGCCCAGGCAAGCTTTGAACTCTACATCCTCTCAGCCCCCAGGTAACTGGGATCACAAGCATGTGCCACTGCACTGGGCTCAGATGGTTTTTATCTGGATGGTGGTATTATTTTGTCATTATTTTCAGTGGGTTCCAAATTTTCTAATATAAGCATTTATAATTTTTATAACCTCTCAATGGCAAATGATACATACCACACATTATAACACATATTAGTATATGAAGAACATTTTTTCTGAATATTTTCAAATTAATAATGGAATTGCCTTTTTTGGGGGAGGGTACTACTATTTGTTACTGTTCGAAATTTTTTCTTTTTATATGTATGTGCACTGCTTTAAATTTTTTTTTTTTTTTTGGTACCAGGCACTGAACTCAGGACCTTGAGCTTGTGAGACAAGGTGTGGTGCCACTGAGCTAAATCCCTGGCTAATTTTTAAAAATTACAGATTTTTAAGAATTAAGTTTGAAACATTACCAATGCTGTTTCATGTGTTTGAGGATGCTTGAAATTCACCATTTCCAGAGAGAGATGTTTTTTGATTCGTGTAACGTCAGCTTCCCGTGCAGCCTGAAGCAACGAATGGCCTTTAAATTCATCTAGATGAAGAAGCATTTAAATATAAATGAGAATTATCAAATTAATGGTGCTTTACCTAGTAAAAGACAACTAGGATTTTTCTCAAACTTATTTTCAAACTAGACTGGGGCTCTGCAGACATTCTCCAAATATAACTCTGGAAAAGTCACAGTGGTACCCAGTTCCCCGTCAGTTAGGCTCAATTTATCCAAGAGTCTACACAGATTTGGCTATGGCAGATTTATGGTCTGCTCTCATTCATGGCTTACAGATTGTCTAGAGTGCTGCAATATATACCCAGACCAGAGTGTTTTGTGAATTTTCCAAAACACAGAACTTTTCTCAGTTAAAGAAATAAAACAAAGGGTGACCATAATCCCTACACTAATATTATGGCCGTAGTGGATGGTTTGGCTCAAACCTATAAGGTAACTGCGGAGCAGACAAGTTCGTTACTACCAAGTGCCACCCACAATGTAAAAAGGGCATTTTCTCAAGTTTTCTCTTGTATTCATCAGACTTGTGAAACTACTCGTTATCCTTTATTACTCCATAACACAAGCTATTTATATGTAGCAATACTAAATCTGAATTAGGTAGTTATTCTTTTCTATGTCTACTTCAGCTACAGACAAAAGAACCACAGAAGTTGGCCCAGATACCAAAGAATAAATGTTCAGATGTGGGGACCAGCTGAGCATGGTGATACATGCCTATAATCGCAGCAGTCAAGAGGCACAGGCAGAAAGATCTTGAGTTTGAGGTCACCTGGGCTACACAATAAGACCCCGTCTCAAAAAACCAAAAAAGGGGCCAGGGCCACTCAGTAGTGCTGCCGCCTGTCTTGCAAACACAAGGTCCTGAGTTTGATCCCTGGTACCAAAAAAACCCAAAAAACCCCAAAAAACAAAGACCTGGAGACTATATTTATGAGATGTTGATGTCAATCTTACAAATGACACTAACTTCATACTAGATTAATCAGAAAGTCAGGCTCAAAACTCAAGAGCTTTCATTTCAAAAGCATATCATCTATAATAAGACTAATACATATCAAAAGAATAACAACTTCAAAAAGCTAATGTATCTTCTTTGCACAGCATCTAGAGTAAGTAGAAACTTCCAAGTTATTAAATATGCTAAATAATAAGACACTCATGGATAAAGAGAATATTTTATTATTTAGCACATTCATGAGGGGGCCATAATTTGTATGTCTCTGCACCAGAGGTACATGCATGACTGTCTCTTGTATAACTGGACCACGTCCACCACCAATGGTATAAGCCATCTGATCGAATAGTCATGCATGTACCACCAGTGGGAATGCGTTAAGCATTTGCAAAAGTAAGAAAGAAAAAAATGTTTAGTTTTTTGTTATCATAATAGGCTATCTGAATATTTGTAACTTTTATACTTACATGATAATCTTTCTTTTAACTGTGGTGTGGGAGCCAAGTCTATAGCACTTTTATTATGACAATTCAGGAGTGTTGGATCTGCACCATTACTCAGGAGAAGAGAACATACTTCAACTCTGTTCTTAGAAGCTGCCTCATGAAGAGGAGTGAATTGCCACAAATCCATTGCATTCACACAGGCACCATGCTGGGGAAGAAAAAGCATATATCCAATGTTCAATTTTTAAGTTTAGAATTATTAGTACTGTGTAACTTAAAACCATGCAAGGTTTAAAGAGATTATGTTCCCAAGGTTTACTTGAGCCAATTATTTCAGAAAAAGAGTAGTTTTTGCCTAATAGAAAAACAGTAGCTGATTGTTAGGACTGCCTGAAAGGGTGTATTTAACTCTTATTGTGAAGAACAATGAACAAAGCTTTATATTTAACCTGTATCTTTTCCAAGAATTTTATTCATTCATTCATTCATTTTTTTGTTGGTGGTACTAGCAATCAAACCCAGGGCCTTGTGCATGCCAAGCAAGCACTCTACCACTGAACTATATCCCCAGCCCATTCCTATCAACCAAATCAAGATACCTTCAATACTCCATGTTTCTTCATGCTCCTTTTACAAGCATTTTCTGCCCTGTTCTGACTTTTACAACAATATTAATGTGTTCTTGAATTACACAAAAATGATATATAGTACTGTATATACTTTTGTACCTAACTTCTTTCACACATAACAATGTTTTTGAGATTTATTTACATTTTAGCAACAGTTCATTTTCATCATTGAGAAACATTTCATTGCACTGATATATCACAATTTACCATCAATCATCCTTTAATGGATAGCTGGGCAGTTTCCAGTTGTGTGTGTGTGCATGTGTGTGTACCTATGAATCAAACCCAGGGCCTTGTGTATGCTAGGCAACAACTCTACCACTGAGCTATAGCCCCCAGCTCTAATTCTAGTTTTTCACTCTGATGAATATTCTTAAATTTCTTTATGACCATATGTCATCGTAGCTAATATTTAACTTTATTAGAAATTGCCAAAACATTTTCTAAATGGCTGTATCATTCTACAATGTCACCAGCAATATTTGAGTTCCAGTTGCTCCATATACTTGCTAACACAGTGTTACTATTAAACTTTAAAAAATTTTTAGTGATTTCCAAGTGTTGGAGTTGGATGGACCATATAAGTTACACTAGTTCAACTTCCTGTCAAACACAAAATCCCTTTCATAGCATACCCGACTGAAGGCAAATCAGCTACTTGCTCTTTTTAGCTGTGCTACTGAGGACTGAATGCAGAGCCTCACATATGGCAGGTAAGTGCTCTGCCACTGAGCTACATATCCTATCTGGTACTTACTCTTTTAGTACTTTCAATGACGGGGAGCCAATTTTGGCTAACATGGCTTTTATAGTTACCAAATAACCCCTGATATTACGAAGTTTACCTTTACATTAAGTTAAAACAGGCACTTTTAACTTGCTTCATTTGTCTTCTTTGGTACAAAAGAGATCAATGCTCTTCCAATTCAGTATTTGACAATCATTCTTATGTTTTTCTTTTTCCAGTCTAAACACCTAAAAGTTTCTTCATCTTTCTATGAGAAGGTTCCTAGACTTATCATCCTGGTGCCCCTCAACTAAGTAACTTTAAGAAATTCATTTTACAGAGCTGAGGATGTAGCTTGTCTGTCATGTGCAAGGCCCAGTATTACAAAAAACAATAAAACAAAAAAACCGAGTCAAATAATATTCCCAATGTGGTTTGTGTAGAGTATACTGTATCCATTATTACATTTGCTCTTGACACTATACTTCTATAATTAGTTTAAAATTATGATACTTATTTCTCTTTCTCCCTGCACAGTATTGGGGATTGAACCCATGGCTCTCTACCATTGAGCTATATGCCCCAGCCCTTTTTATTCTGAGACAGGATCTCACTAAGTTGCCCAGGCTGGCCAGGAACTTGTGATTTTCCTGCCTCAGTCTCCTAAGTATCTGAGATGACAGGCATGTGTCACTGCACCTGCTACATTATGATACCTTTCTAAGTAGTCACATCACAATTTATACTTACAGTGAAACAGTGAGCAGTTTAAAAACTCTAGAATTGCTTTAAACATGAAGCAAACATCAAAGTATATTCTCACATCTTGTTCTTGTGCACTTGCTCAAATACTAGCTATGTTTTCCTTGTTTCATGGTAATCTGCAAAGCTATAAGACTCCTTTCTACTTAAAAAAAATTTTATTAGTAGATGTTTAGAGTACATCCATCATGGGGAGTTGGGACATGTACATAACACATTTTTAATTCTTTTCACATCCCCTTAATCAAGACAACAATAAATGACCAAAATAAAAACAAAGACAGACTCTTCTGGCAGTCCATTAGAGGTTCCAACAATCCCTTTCAAGCAAAGAAATTTTGGTCAATACTTTCTGAACAACTGTTTAATTAGGAATCTACCTAACAGAATTTTCTCCAAATTATAGCCAGATCCATCTATTTTTCTTCTTTGTATATAAAGGCTATGAGAAGAAAGTTGAATTACTTGTTGTTCTTGTGTTTACTAGTACCATATTTCATTATATGACCCAGGAATCATGTGTTGGTGCCTTCCATGCCTAGACCCAGTGCCCTAGTCAGGAAAAATGGTCACTGAATGTCTGCTGCTAGATGACAGTTTCTGCTACCTGGACTCTTTAGCAAGGGTTGTTGGCTTGGTGGTGCCCAGGACCTCTCCATATATTCCAAGTTCCTGGCTATTTGCCTTCTCCTGATTTTCCTGAACATTGCTACTCTGGCAACTGCCTGTACCCTAACGTAAGCTAACATCCTTTCTAAATATGACCTCTAAGTCAGCTTTCTCTTACTGTTTCGTGATGCTGGGCAAGTGCTCTACCACTGAGCTACATTCCCAGATCTTCCATTCTTTAGCAGAACATCACTCAGTTTTAAGTTCCTGTGCAACCTGATGTTTCACTCTTATCCACAATAATATTCTAAATGTTGTTGAATTCAAGATTCAGTTTTACAAAAAGCAAAAGCATTATTGCTACAAATGCACACTATTAAAGCTACATTTTAAATATACAAAGGTTTAGATGCTACACAGACTGTATAATCATAACTATAAAGTTGCTTCTGTAAGAAAAATGTATCCCATGGTGGCATGTGCCCAGAAGGAAGCACAGTGGCACTGGAAATAATTTTCTTTCCCTTTCCCTAACAGCTGCTCAGAGAGTGAGGAAAGTACCAAAAGGGTACCCAAGTCTCAAGAATGTGTGCAAATTCATACATAGAGAATATGTATACACAGAAATGGGACAGAAGGGAAGGGGCGTGAGTAATATCTTTGGATCCCACTATTCAGGGATATGCACCTTCCACTCTCATCCAGTAATAGTCAATGTAAGAAGTTTCCAGCAGCCTTGGGAACCTGTTTTTTAAATAATAGCTACCAGTATATGGGATAAAGTGAACTCACCAAGTCAGCCTGCTCCTACATAAAAGTACAACTGGGCAAATCCTGCAAATATCATGGTGGTTTTAATACTGTTATGAGTTACTAAAAATTGTTTTCTCATCTTTAGCTATAAATTACAGAATCACAGATCTGTTATTCATGACCATAATGCTACTTCATATTTAAAACTGTATGATATCTTAAAAATCTGATGCTAATCTGTCAGTCACCTATATTTTATAATGATTATAAATATTCCTCCTCTATTAAGCACTTAGAACAGAGGAAAAAATAGAAATACCACATACTTTAAATAATTTTATACAATTATAGAAAGCAATCAAAGGTGTACGAGAACTGACCTTGACCAGAAGTTCAGTTACTTCATAATGACCGTAAGAACAGGCATTGTGTAAGGGCACCAGATCACTACAATGAGAGAGGGGGCAAAAAAGCCTGTTATTATAGACTCCCTAGGCCTAGGGAAACATAAATTAAAATTATTTAGCTTTAAATAATTTAAACAGCAAATGCCTTATGTGACCTAAAAAAAATGTACAAAATTTGGTACCATTCATTTGAACCTTTAGTTCTAACAATTCTAACTCCCCAGTCTCTTTCAAATCTTCTTTCTCCACTGCTATTACCACTGACTCTGTTTCGGCCTATATTTCTTTCCTGCACTACTAAAACAGCTCCCTCTCCAATTTATCCACCTACTTGTAGCCAGATTTTTCTAAAAGGCAAATATGATGTGGTTATCCTTGTTTTAACATCCTTAATAATTCTTCCTTACTTCCTACAAGAGATAGTTCTAATTTCTTAACATGGCTTGCACAAAAATCTAACTCTTTCTCTGGCCGTACTTTCAGTAATGGTGTAGCTACAGATCCTCGTAAGTCTCTGGGTATAAGATACATTTCCTTCTCCTCTTTGATTTAGCTCATCTTTCCAGATAAAGTTCAAACACAAGCTCCTTCTTGAAACATTTTTGAAATCCTATAAGGTAAACTGCTATAGTCTTCAGTAAACTGAAACCTAATTCATTCATGACAGGAATGGAAGAACTTTCTATAAAGAAAGGCATAGTGGAACCTTAAAATCCTGACTTCTGGGGCCAGGGATTTGATGCTCAGTGGTTCTGGCGCCTGCCTCGCAAGTGCAAGGACCCGCGTTCGATCCCTGGTACCAAAAAAAAAAAAAAAATTAAAAAAAAAAAAAAAAAAAAAAAAAAAAATCCTGACTTTCGTCTTTAAGCTTCTCGTTATCCGTGAGGATCACTCAGTACTTAGTTGCCACAGCCACTATTATGACAGCCTCTTGTAAAAGTGATGGCCACCTGTGATTTAGTCTCTTTACTTCTTTGTACTGTCTTCAAAGGTTAACTGCTTTCCACCATGCTTGTACCATTTTTTAATATATGGATCTTTATTTGCCCGAGCACTAATTTCATTCCCAGCTATTTTAGTAAATACTTCCACTTGACTTTCCATCATATTAATAAAATGAAAAGTTCTAAAAGTGAACTCCGTGGTTTCTCTCAATTTTCCTTCTTGTACTTCAGTATGTATGTTATTGGGTCTCATTTAGATTTAGGATTTGAAATACAATTTTCTTTATATTCTTTTTTCTCTCATCATGTCCAGACTTTCAAAATATCTCATCTACTCTTAAATTGTAAAATCTGTTGCTCCTATGCCTTCATTTTCATTTTTCTCTCCCTCTACTATTAAAGCTCATTATGTTGGAACCCTTATAATGTCGACTTCTCTGACTGCTCTTTTTGGCTCTAGTCTCTTCCTTCTCCAATTAATCCTACACGCTGTTCCAGAATACACATCTTAAACTCCTCTTTCAAAGTTTTTTTTGGGGGTGCTGGAATCAAACCCAGGGCCTTGCAAATGCTAGGCAAGTGCTATATCACTCAACAATATTTCTAGCCCATTTTCACTGCTCCTTAAATGTGCTGTCCCAACTACTTTAGCACCCTCACTTACACAAATTGTTGCAGAGTGAGTGTTCCCCAACTTCTTGCTTTCTAGCATTGAGAGCTACCATTAAGATCCAGGTCACGTATTCTGAAGGATTTTGAAATTATTCCATCCATCACTGACAGGCCCCTCCTGGTAACTCATGTAGTACTATCCCTATTTAACACGTGGCTCTTAGGAGACACCTCCAGGATTTAGCAGGTATCTTTCATGTTCCACAAAGTGTAATGCCTAAGTGGTACTCTTAAGCTCAATGAATGTTAATGGTGTGTAGTAAAAAAAAAAAAAATAATGCCTTCTATAAAGGTACTAATTTGTTAAAAGAACTGTAGCACATGGTCTTTATTTCTGTTGAAATGCTTACCCTTTATCTTTAGCATGGACATCAGCTCCATGCTGTAATAACAGCTGTACAATCTTTATTCTGTTGTATCCTGCTGCCAAATGCAATGGAGTTGACTGAAATGTTAATAATATAAATTAATGAAATTCACACCATGGCTGAGTAAGATGTGTTAAAAGGTAAGAAACCCAAATATAGAATCAGAAAATATATAATTATAACTCAAACATCTAATAAGTAGTTATCAGTTGGTCCTTATAAAATCTAAAATACACTGAAGATACAGTGTAAAAGTTTTAAGTTCACTACTGCATATGGTATGCGAACAACTAAAATGTTTATGATCTTTAAATTTTACTAAGTTTAAGAATTAGTCTGAATTACTACTTAAAATAAAACATCAATACTCTTTTCAAGTATATTTTAATAAGATAAATGCATCTTCTTATTAGCAGAAGAGCACAAACATAATTCCAAAATATTACCTTTCTGCCATCACTTGCGTGGCAGTTGACATTTAATGGTGTAAGTAGTGCCATCATTTTTTCCTCATTGCCACTCCTAGAACACCAAAAGATGTATTAGCAATTTGTATTCTTTATCAGATCCTAATGGAGACATATACTGCCTCCATTAAGACAAAATCATTCTCTTTTACATTATATTTACTGGGTTGTATTTTGGGGTAGGGGGTGTTCTGAGAGAGCTTCTTGCTTTATAGTTCAGGCTGGCCTTGAACTCACTATGTATCCCAAGCAGGCCTTGAACTCTTAGCAATCTTCTTGCCTCAGCCTCTCAAGTGTTGAGATTATAGGCATGTGCCACCATGGCTAGCCAAATTACACTTACTGTAAAAAAACAGTATTTTAATGGTAAATGCTTTCATGGTACATTATTTTTATAACATTAGAACACACCTGGCACTTTCCAAGAGTTCATCTTTCTTATATTCACCTGTGAATTAGGAAAAAAAAATAAGCAGAAATTAAAACAAAACTCAATGACATCTTATGCAAAAAGATGCCTGGTGAACTATATTTAACAGATATTTAATACAGATAAATTTGGAAATAAATTTCTAATAAATGGAAAGTGGTTAATCAATAGAATATCATGTAGGTTAAAATAATACGTAATGAATACTTCTGTTATGAAAATGAAAAACAAAGAATGATTAAATGCTAATAATGTAGTGTTTGTTTTTTTGATAGTAGTAGGGATTGAACACAAGGCCTTCACACTGAACTATACCTCCAACCCTTTTTAGTTTTTGTTTTTTCTTTTTTTGAGACCAAATCACATGAAGTTATTAAGTTTCTCAAGCTGGGCTTGAACTTGCAACCCTCCTGCTTTGGTTTCCCAGAGTGTTGGGATGACAGGCATGTCACCATGCTAGGGTATAATGAAGTGTTAGATTACAACTATATAAAAACAATATGCAGAGAAAAATGGAAAGTCTAAAGGGAAATAAACCAACATATTAAACTGCCTTGGGCTGAGCCTGAAGATGGCCTTTCGCCTAATCCCTACTCCCTTTCTCCTCCATAGATTAGATGTGTCTGTTTGACTAAGATTGTAGATCCTGGATGGCACAGCCCCAGCAGACAGTTACATTATGTATCCTTGTTCCTTTTCAGCACATGCCCCATCACGAGATAATCACATTCAGCCTAGGCTACGTGGGCTGCATGGCACTAGTTACCCCACCTTCCTACACTATAAATAAAGAGCACACTGGACGCCAGGTGGTCATTAGCTCATCAGGCTATGGTCCCACCTGGTCTCACTTAGAAACCTAATTTTTGTACGTATCCTTCTTTCTTATTATTTTCCCATTTTCTTCATCTCCCACGGCTCTCCCTAGCTTCAGACCAAATGCTGTGCAGGTCATGGCATTAAACAAGTTTGTCTTAAGTGTTAAAGCTTATTGGTAAGCTTTCCTTTTATTTCCTTAAAATTTCCTAAAACAAGTAACTGATGGAAAAAAAAAAAAAGCATTCACAATTTCACTCAAAACCAAAACATGGGGTTAGGGATGTAGTTCAGTGCTACAGTGCAGGCTTAGCACATGAGACCCTAGGTTCAATCTCTGGCAGCAAAAATGTACTAAAATAAAAAATTTAAAAAAAAAGAAACAAAGCCCAATATACTAAAATTAAAAAGAAAAATCTATCACATCACTTAATTAAACAATCATTAAAACTATTATGAACCACAAAGTTTTTTCAACATTAAGGCTGTTTTTAGCCAGGCATGGTGGTGCATGTAACCATGGTGGTGCATGTAACCCCAGTACTCAGGATGCTGAGGCAGGAGGACTGCTGCAAGTTCGAGGCCAGCCTGGGCTACATAGTGAGTTCAAGGCTAGCCTGACAGTTGAGACCCTGCCTCAAAAAAGAAAACAAGAAACAAGAAACAAAAGACTGCTTTTAGTTAATGCTACTTTAAATATCTACAAATATAAAAAAGATTAATTGTAAACTATGTCATTAACATATTTATAAATTAATACAAAACTATAAAGTATTTTATTTTCTCCTTTTTAAAATCAGAGTATATTTGCAATACATATACTGGGGGATTGGTCCATGTATATGATCATGATCATACCCTTTAGGCCCTCTCCCTAGCCTCAATCCCTCAGACTTTCCCATCTCCAGCAAATCTTTTTGTTTCCTATCAGCTCTTTTGTTTTACTTTTATTCATTTTAGGATTCTCATAAGAGAAACTATGTGCTATTTAACTGTGTCTCATTTATTTCACTTACATTGTGGTCTCAAGTTCCTGCGGATGACATGACTTCATTTTTCTTTATGGTTAATAGTATTCTTTTGTATGCATATTCCATTTTCTTTTATCCATTTGTCTGTTGATGGGCATCTAGGTTGTTTCTAGAGCTTAGCTATTGTTGAGCTGTGCTGCTATAAACACTGGTATGCATGTATCACTGAAAACAGTGTCTTTAACTCTTGAGAATATACCCGAGAGGTATGGCTGGATCAAATGTAATTTCTATTTTTACTTTTTTGAGGAATTTCCATACTGATTTCCATAGTGGCTGTATTAATTTACATTCCCACATCCTCATCACCATTTGTTCTTTTTCATGTTCCTGATAATAGCTGATTGCCACTCTGAGATGGAATTTCACAGCTGTACTGATTTGCATTTTCCTAATGGCTAAAGATAAACATTTTTTCACGTACTTATTGGCCAATTATACGTCTTACTTTGAGAAATACATATTCAGTTCATTTCCTCATGTTTTGATTAGGTCATTTGATTTTAGAGGGATTAGTTTTTTTGAGTTTTTTCTATATTCTAAATATATTCTAAATAGAAGAGCTGGAAAAATTTTTTTCTTGTTCTGTAGATTGTTTTCCCACCCTGTTGACTGCTTCGTTATATACAAGCTTTTTAATTTGATGTACGTTGACTGCTTCCTTTGTTATATACAAACTTTTTAATGTGATGTAATCCCATTTGTTAATTTTCAATATTATTTCTTGTGCTACTGGAGTTCTATTCAGGAAGTCCTTGCCTTGTGCTTCAAGTGTTTTCCCCTAAGTTATCTCCTAGCAGTTTCAATATTTGTTTTATATCTAAATCTCTGATCCATTTTGACTTGACTTTAGTACAAGATGAGAGATATAGATCTAGTTTTAATCTTCTACACATGGATAACCAGTTTTCCCAGTACCATTTCTTAAGAAAGCAATCTCTTCTCCAGTGTATGTTTTTGGTGTCTTTGTAAAAAAAAAAAAAATCACATCTGATGGTGCATGGAGTTGTTTCTGTGTCTGTTCTTTTCCATTGGTTCACATGTCTATTTTTGTGACAGTACTACACTTTTTTTGTTACTGCAGCTTTGCAGTGTAACTTGAAAACCAGGATTATGCCTCCTGCTTTGATTTTTGCTTAGGATTGCTGTGTTATTATTCCGGGTCTCTTCTGGTTCCATATACATTTTAAGACTTTTTTTCTAGTTCAGCGAATATTTTTGGTATTTTAATCGGGATAATATTAAACCTATAGATCACTTTTGAAAGTGGGGTCATTTTAACAATATTAACTGTATATCTATAGAGCTGGGAATGTATATCTATTTTATGTCCTCTTCAGTCTCTTTTTTCAGTGTTCTGTACTTTTCATTAGAGGTCTTTTATCCCCTCGGTTAGGTTGAAGCAAAATACTTACTGGTACATTTTAGATAAGGAATTTTTTTTTTTGAAACTGTGAATAGAACTGTTTTCCTGATTTCTCAGTGGGTTCATTATCGGTGTACAAGTATGCTATCAATTTTTATGTACTGTTTTTGTACCTTGCCACTTTATTGAATTTATCTGCTCTAAGAGACTTCTGGTGTAGTTTTTTGGATCTTCTACATAAAGGATCAGATCATCATCAAATATGACTAATATGACTTCTTCCTTTCCTACTCTTATTCCTTTTCTTTCTCTTGCCTAATTGTCCAGGTTAAGTTTTGAGTATTATATTGAACAAGAGTGGTGAGAGTTGACATCCTTGTCTTGATCCTGATTTTAAAGGGAATACTTTCAGTTTTTCCTTATTCAGTATGTTGGTTCTGGGTTTCTCATATACAGCTTTTATCAGTTTTAGGTAAGGTCCTCTTATATGTATTCTCATCAGTTTTTATCACGAAGGGATGCTAGATTTTTTTTCAAAGGCTTTTTCTCCATCTATTGAGATGATCATGTAACTTTTATCCTTGATTCTATTTATATGGTATATTATAAAATTTACATATGTTGAACCATCCTTGCATCCCTGGAATGAAGCTGATTTGGCATGGTATATTATCTTTTTAATGGTTAGCTGAATTATTTGCAAGTATCTTAAAGATTTTTGGATCTATGTTCATCAAGGATAATGGTCTGCAGTTTTCTTTTTCCTTACCTAGCTTTGCGATCAGGGTAATGCTTGGTTCATAGAAATGAATCCTGAAGTGTTTCTTCTCTTTCAATTGCTTGGACATTTGATAGCACTGGCATTAGTTTCTCTCTATAGCTCTGCTAAAATTCAGCAGTGAATCCATCAGGTCCCAGGTTTTTCTTAGAAAGCAGTTTATATTCTTGTATCAGTTTTATTCTTTGGTAAGTGATATATATCAAAATTTGTCCATATTTTCCAGATTCTCAATTTATTAGAATACAAATGTTCAAAGTTGTTTCTAATAATCCTCTGGATTTCTGTGATGTCTGCTGTAGTATCACCTTTTTCATTTCCAAATACAGTGATGTATGCTGGTTCTTTCTTTTGGGTACAGGTTTATAGCAAGTTAACCTTTCCAAGAACCAACTCTTTTTAATCCTTTGTATTTTTTTAAGTCTCAATTTCATTGATGTCCACTCTGATCTTTATAATTTCTTTCCTTCTGCTAGTTTTGGGTTTGGACTGTTGATATTTCTAGGACCTTGAGATGAATCATTAGGTTATTTACAGTATTTCAGGTTGCTGTGCTTTAATATAGGTACTCACTGCTAAAAAATTCCCTCTTAGAATTAATGTCATTATGTCCCACATACTGTGATATGTTGTAGTGCAATTATTATTTGATTCTAGGAATTTTAAAATCTTTTTTCTTCTGTGACCCAATGATCACTCAAGAATGTTATTCAGTCTCCATGTGTTTGTGTGGTTTCTTTTGCTTTTGATTTCTAGTTTCTTTACACTGTGGTATGTTAGGATGCAAAAAATTATTTCAATTCTTTTTTATTATTCAGACATGTTCTATGGCCTAAAATATGGTCTATTTTGGAGGATGTTCCATGGGCTACTGAGAAGAATGTACACTTTATAGGTAGGTATCCTTTTGTTCTACGCTGCAGTTTAACTGGTATTTCTTTGTTAAATTTTTTTTTTTTGGTTTTTTTGGTCTTGTTGAGCTGTTTTGATAGCAGGGTACTAAAGTCTCTCACTATGATTGTACTCGTGTCAACCTGTCCTTTTATGTCAAGTAGTTTTTGTTTTACAAAATTGGTGAATTGATGTTTGATGCATATATATTTACAACTGTTACCTCCTTTTGTTGAATTGTTCCTTTTACCAATATGTACTGACCTTGTTTTGGTTTGAAATCAAATTTGTCAAAAGTTAGAATAGTGACTGGATTGCTTCTAGGCTCCAACTGCTTTGAGTACTATTATCCACCTTTTCACTTTCAGTCTGTGTGTATCTTTGTGGATAAGGTATGTCTTTTGATTGGAAAGTTAAGGCCATTTACACTGTATTATTGAAAGTTATGTACTCTTTTTATTATTTTTGCCAATATTGATTCCTTTTTCTTTTGTTTACTCTCCCAGTGAGATTTATTCTTTCATTTAGGTTCTTGCATTTTGTTCTCCTTCACTCTGTTTTGGATTCCTTTTAAGTACTTTCTGCAGTGTTAATTTGGTGGTCATGAATCTTTTTAGTTTATCTTTATCAAGGAAGGTCTTTATTTCTCATCAATTCTTAAGGATAATTTTGCAGCATAGTAATCTGGGTTGGCAATTATTTTCTTTTAGGTCCTGAAAGACTTAAATTCTCCTGGCTTTTAAGGTTTGTGTTGTAAAATCTGCTGTTATTCTGATGCATGTTGCCCTCAAAGGTAATTTGGCCCCTTTCTCTAACAGCCTTTAGTATTCTTTCTTCTGAATTTCTGGATTTTTTCTATGAAGTGCTGTGCCTATTTGAGGTTCAAAATGCCTGCTTTTTATGGATATCTCTCTCAATGACTTTCCTGTCACTGGACTCAAAGCCTGACATCCACAATCTGAAGGAGGAGAGGTTTATTTTGGCTCACTCCATGTTCAGCTGGCTCCAAGGCAGGAACAGGATGTCATGGTGGAGGGAAAGCTTCTCAGCCCATGGCAGCCAGGGAAGAGCAGAGAGAAGGGAGGAACTGGGGACGAGAATACATCCTTCCAGGCCACACTCCCAGTGACCCACCTCCAACTGGACCCCACCTGCTGCTAATAGCACATTTAGCTATTGAATCATCAATGGATGAATCACTGATGAATACAGAGTACCCATGATTCAACCACCTTCCAAACATGAGAACTTAGGGAGACATCCTAGATCTGAACCGTTAACAGTATCCATCTCTGTATGGATTTGGGGACTTTTCTGCTATAATTTCAGTGAAAAAAATTTTGTACCATTAGTTTCTACCTCTACCTCTTCCTCAAGTCCAATAATCCATACGTTTGTTCTTCAGACTCATTTAAGAGCTCTTGGATAATCTTTTTTTTTGGGTACTGGGGATTGAACTCAGGACCTTGCACTTGTAAGGCAGGTGTGGTGCCGTTGAGCTAAATCCCCAGCCCTTGGATCATCTTTTGATTGCCTCTGTTCTTGTTATTACTGGGTAAATGTAATCAATCTACTACATCAATGTTCTCCTTAAGTCCTGATATTCTATCTTGTGGCTGATCTTGCCTACTGTCAAAACTTCTGATTGAGTTTTTCATTTCCAGGACTTCTGCTTGATTCCTTTTCATAACCTTTAATTCTATACTTGAGTGGTCTTTCATATCCTACACTGCCTTTCTTAGCTCATTCAGCAGCTTATTTGTATCTTCTTTAAGCTTGTTGATCATTTTAGTTATTTATTCATCAGCTGTTTATTTTTTATTTGATTTCTTTTATTATTTTAACTATGAAGTCTTTTGGGTTCTTTGCCTGGAAATTCATCCACTTCAGTGCCTATGAGATCAGCTTTGGGAGAGTTATGTATTTCTGGAGGCATTTTGTTGTCCTGTTTTCTCATGATCATTGTGTTTTGGATTGAAGAGTCTTAGATCATTTGAGGTAGAAAGCTCTGCACTACAGTAGAGATGTGTTTAGTAGACAGATTTCTCTCTGTGATATACTCTTGGCTTTGGGGATGATTCAGTGTGCAGGCACCTACTTTACTTATTCAGATTACTAGGATCAGTTCCGAGCTATGCACTGTGAGAGAACAACTGCCAATAATATCAACATCCAAAGAGCCAATCATATATTAACATATAATATCAAACTTGTTTTAAAAGCTTTCAACTCTTTCAATAACCCAGGAAGACAAGAAAATAACAACATGAAGAATAAGAACAAGCTGGGAGTTAGGAGAAAAGAGGGAGAGAGAGTGAGAAAAGAGAAGCAAAGAATCAAAAAACAAGCTTTTTTCTTTTTTTCTTTTTTTTGGTACGGGGGATTGAACTCAGGTCCTTGCACTTGTGCAGCAGGTGGCGAAACCACTGAGCTAAATCCCCAGCCCTTTTTTTTGTTTTTTGAGACAAGGTCTCCCTATGTAGTTCAGCCTAGCCCTGAGCTCACTACGTAACTCAGGCTATCCTTGAAGTTGTGGCAATCCTCCTGCCTCATCCTACAGAGTGCTGGGATTACAGGCATGCACATCATACCTTTCTATAAAAAACAGGTTTTGATAGTTATTATTTTTAAGCCCTGAAACTAGGGGGTGGGATGGAGGTGGGGGCTAAAAAGTTATGTGTGGAGGTGCAAAGAAAGAAACAAAGTGAAGAAAATATAAATGGAGACACTAACCATATGTTATCAGCTGTGACCTTGTCTAGAAGATCTCTACTATTCTGCTACTTGACAAAGTCAAGAAGTATAATATAGTAGGCAACAGAAAATTAATGATATTCAGATTAATGCTAATAGTGTATACTGACAGGAGAAGAAAAGATAAAAAGAAAAAAGGAAAGAAAAAAATACAAAAGAGAGGCAGAAGGAAGTATGTGAAGGAATGTGCAGAAAGCAGGGAAAGGGAGGCAATCAATATAGCCACAAGGTGAGAGAAGAGGTAAGGGTACTGTATACAAAAAGTCTAAACTAACCATAGTCAACAAAATAGCAATAAGCCAAAAAAAAAGGAAAAAATTATTTATGTATGAGATTGTCCTGCTTTGTTGGTTAGAATGAATTATTTCTGAGCAGTTTGCCAATGTTGCCGTGTTCAGACCACCCACCATATTGAGGAGCCTCTTGTGTTGTCATGAACCATGAAGTGGAGTTGGAGGCACTCTCTCAGGTGTATCAGGTTTAGAGTCCCAGCCCACACTTCCACCACAATCTTTGCAGCAGGTTATACTCTCTCTCTGGGGTTCCCAGGTTGTGTGCTTGCCACAATCTCTATACAAGCTTCTGCTCCTTTCTTCTCCCCTATCAGTGGCACACTTGGCTCCCTATCTGCCTCCTGCCCATGATCCCAGAAGCAAACAGGGGTCATGAACTCCAATCTAGAGTTCTTTGTCCAACTCCAATACTTGTACAACCCAGCTGTCTTACTCAAAAGTCAGAGCCAGGACTGTTGGGATCATCTCTCACAACTACTAGTTCTTGTCACTTCTGTCTCTGCCTCAGTCCCTAGTCTCTCTCTGGGTCACAGTTACTTCAGTATCCCACTGAACTGGAGATGTAAGGCTGAATCTGGGATATCTGAGTTGGTGACTGATTTTTAGTTTTGTCCCAGTCCTCCATACTTCTCTCCAGCTCTGGATCTCACCTGGGATCAGGGCTATCCTCTTTTACAGGAATATGTCAGTTTCTGGGTCCCTGCATCCCAGCAGGAATGACATTAGGCTAGGCTAGGTCTGTCCTGCAGTCAGTGGTAGCTAGGGCAAGCACTAAGCTGGCCTTTACCTCCAGAGGATTCTACCCCTGGAGTATTCTGGCACAGTCTCCAGATCTGAGGTGAGAGCAGTGCTAAGGTAGATTCTTATTCTAGCTTTTCTTATTTCAGTATTTTACCCATTTGCTCTTTTACTCAGATTATATTCCTGTGAGGGTTTTGCTATCTCCCTGTGCAGCCACAAATCTACTAACCTGGATGAATGCCTCTGAGTAACATAAGACTGCTGTTTCCTCTAGACCACCGAGATGGAATCTCCGAAAATTTTTACATATGATGAAACAACAGCCAAACTGCTACCTACAATTTGAGTTGTATGAAGTGTATGGGTGCTGAGACTTCTTTTGTACCCCAAGACTTTTTAAAAAGGTGTAAGTATGGAATAACTTAGAAGAGCAAAAGAAGAAACACACACGGAATTAACTGATAGTTATAATAGCAGCTCATATATCCAAAAACCTTTTCAGGGACTAGTTTTAATTGCCTCAGCAATGCCACAAGAAACTTTGCAAGTCTAAAGTCCAAGCACAAAACTGGAGAGCAGAACTCCACAGGCTTTCCCCTTTTAAGGAACTGGGTTTTTTTTGTTTGCTTGTTTGTTTTCTTCTGGTGGAACTGGGGACTGAATCAAAGGCCTCTCATGCTAGGCAACTGCTCTACCACTGAGCTATATACCCTTGGGCCTTTTTAGTTTTAATTTTGAGAAAAGGTCTTGCTAAGTTTCCCTGGCTGACCTGAAACTTAAGATCTTCTTGCCTCAGCCTTCTGAATGGCTGTAATTAGATTCAGGCATCACAACCCAGCTGGCTTTTGCCTTTCAGATTAGACATGATTCTACTGGTCATCACACAGTAGCTAATAATTCAATAAATAATATGAGACAGTTGCTTAAGCAAAATCATACTGACAATGGAAAAAAATACATGAAGTAGATACAATTTTAAAAAGCTTACTAGTCTAGGCTGGGTGTGATGGTGCATCCTGTAATCCCAGCACCTGGGAGGCAGAAGAATCATTGTGAGTTTGAGGTCAGCCTGGGCTACATAGTGAGTTCAACGCCAGTGTGAACTATACAGTGTCAAAAAAACCCCAAAACAAAACAAATAAACAAAAAAGCAACAACAACAAAAAAAAAAAAAGAAAGAAAGAAAGAAAAAAAGCTTGCTAGTCTAAACTCTAGAGTTTAAATCTTGGAAACATCCCAAATGGCCATCAACTGATGAATGGATAAAGAAGATGTGGGGTTTTTTTATACAATGGAGAAAGATGAGCTTCAGACATTTATATTTTTGCCTATTTCTTTTCTTTTCTTTTTTGGTACTGGGGATCGAACTTGGGTCCTTGCGATTGCGAGGCAGGCAGCGGAACCATTGAGCTAAATCCCCAGCCCAAGCTTCAGACATTTATAGCTAAATGGATGGACCTTGAGACCATACTCTTAAGTGAAATAAATAATACTGCACTGTTTCTCTGGTGTAAGAAACCAAAAGTGGAAGTAAGGACTGAAATGTATAATGGATGTTGGGAAATGGCAAGAAAGTATTCAAATGGGAAGGGGAACAAGGGAGGAGGGAGAGAGAAGGGAAGGAAAGGACAAGAAAAAAAGTGAAAATAGAAGGAGAAATGGAAACAAAGCTTTTGTACACAGGAAGGAAAGGGGACTGGGGGGAAGGGATAAAATAAAACAATATTTATTTAAAAATAAAACTCTAGAGCTTTATGTATTAATTGATTCCAAGGGCATGAATATATTACAGCAGAGTATAATAATTAGCATTCTTTATGGTACTAGACTAAGTATACTGTATTTCAGTATTTTAAAGATGATCACTGAAAAGAATGATTACTTCTTTTTGGAAGTATCCCATCAAAAATCATTAAAATACACACAAAAAAGTAATTAATGTATACAGAGGTAGACCTAAGTTATCTGAAAAATTCAGATATTTAAAAATATCCTCAATATATGACAGCACACATGATTATCTATCATGCTCCGCCCCAAATAAGGCAACAATGATAAAATTTAAACATGAACTTGAAAAGTTTTATCCTTTTAAGACAAGAATCAAATGTGAACTGTCTAGATGGAGAAAAGAAGAGCAACTGAACAGAGACTATTTAAAAACCCTAACTGAGGTTACTAGCTGCAGGAGGCAGACGGTCTACCTACCAAACTTGTTCTTTATATTCTTCCTGGAAACATCGAAGTGATTACACAGACTTACCAGTAAGCACTGCTTTGGCAGATGGGTCTGCTAAATCTAACGCTGTTCTTCCATCTGTATTTCGGATGGTTGACTCTGCTCCATGCTGTAAGAGCACTGAAAAATAGCAATACACCTTTCAGAATGGTAATCATGACAACTTTATTGTAGTATATCATTTTCTTAAAAGTTCTGGTCTATAAGTTTAAAGACTCTCATAGCCTAATAATACAGTAAATGGTATTATTTTAAATATATATAAAATATTCTATGACTTAATGCACGACAGGCACATTTAATAAGATTCTTGATTCAATGTGAGATTTTCCTGTAATTTAAATAGCTAGTGACAAGGGACCGAGGACAGATAAAAAATATATTAAAAAAAAAACAAAACAGGTTAAGTTTGCTTGACAGCTTTTCTCATTCCAAAGGAACAGTGCCTATACTAGAAAGGTTGCTCTATTATGATAGAAATGAAAAGTCTAAAGCTACAGAAAGCCCAGGAATAGAGATCTATAGGATTAAAAATTCTAAAGTCATCAGTTGTCATCATTCTACTCATCAAGAAAAAATAACCAAACAATCATCAAGAAAAGAATAATCGACAGCTGGTAGTTGTTCAGATTTGTCCTTTAGTGAAACCATAAGGCACTGCACTTCAATAGCAAAGTAAACTAGCCTGAGTGGAGTAGGTATTCACTGAAATCAATGAAATATTCCTTACAAAGACATGGTTCCTTTGGAAAAAAATCATAACTGGAGATATACAGATAAGAAGTTGACAGCTGAGTGGGTAGTATTTGAGGTTAATGACATTCAATTTTGAGTTAAAATCCAAAAACTCTCTCTAGAGTTAACAAACCCCAAATCGAACTGCTACATTAGTCAATCTGAACAGTTTGGGGGGGCATCTAGACGATTAGTAAAGTACTCTTGTGTGTGTGTCACAGAGGTGGGACTTAGGCGTCTATATCTGGACCCTCATCCTCTACTCTCAGTTGCTGTTCTCCTACTCAGCTTCTGGGCCACCATGAACTAAGCAGTTTTGCTCCACCACATCCTTTTCCCATGGTGTCAGTGGATCATGGACTGAGACCTCTAAATTGCAAGTCATATAAGCCATTTCTCCTCTTCTTCCTTCTTTCATTTCCTTTGTGGTACTGTGGACTGAACCCAGGGCCCTCACGCTGAGCTACTTCTCCAGCCCTTATTATCTTTTATTTCAAGACAAGGTCTTGCTAAGTTGTTAAGTTGTCCATGCTGGTCTCCGATTTACAGTCCTTCTGCTTCAACCCCACAGAGGCATATGCACCACCCTTGGCTAGCCATTTCCTCAAAACCAAAAAAAAAATACCCCCAAATCCTCTAAGTGCTACATTGTAACCCAAGGCACTCAAAAGAGGAAGCCTTGTGTTATGCTCTGTATTTATTATATAAAAGACAAGGGGCCAGGGATTTAGCTCAGTGGTTTCACCGCCTGCTGCGCAAGCACAAGGACCCGAGTTCAATCCCCGGTACCAAAAAAAAAAAAAAAAAAAAGACATACCAACACATTCTATTCATAAATAAGAAGCTGAAGAAAAACAGGCAAATATACAAAGAAAGGAAGCTCAGCTCCTGTTCTTTGATAGTTAATTTCCATCCTATTCTATCTACAATGTGCTGTTCAACATGAATAAAATGTGAGCCAGTCACATATGTAATTTAAATTTTTATAGTAGTTACATGAAAAATAAAAGGAAAATTTTCAATTAATTTTAACATATTTTCTCTAACCCGTATTAAAAAAAATCAACATTTTCATTTGCATTTTAATCAATATAAAAATATTAAGATATTTTACATTCTCTTTTTTTGTATGTCTTGGAAATAGGATATGAATTTCCCCCTTATAACACATTTCAATTCAGCATATCCTTAGCTACTATAGTGGATGGTGTAGGTCTGTAACAATACTTAGAAAACTCTATATCATATTAAAACTGTATATCTGAGACTCCTGAAATACCAGGAAGGGGAAGAGTAACACATAGGAAAGGAGAATTTGGCAGCAGTAACTAGAGAATCTATTTTCCACCTTTTAAATGACTTAAACTATGCTGGTGACTTTGATATAAATGTTGAATTGAGATCTGGGGAGAGCTTAGTTGATCTTTTCCTAGTTCTCAAACCTGGCTTTCCGTCTTCAAGGATTTCAACTGTTCTGTTTTGGATCAGCAGAAAAATGGAGTTAAGTAATACTGAGTCCAAAATCCTTGATTCTGTTTGGCTCAGAAAAGTAAATATCAAGTTAATAAAAATTCTGTCTTCTCACATATAATTTGTCAGTGATCAATCTGTTAGAAAATCTTTGTTAGGTTCAAGTATTTTAAATTACTAATAAATTTTCCACTAAATGCTTCATTTCTCTTGCTATTTTTAAAATCCTCTAACAACATCAGGTTATATCCTTATTTCTCACTTGGGTTATTTTATAGCTCCCTAACTAGTCTTGCTGATACAGCCCATCCCACTCAGCTCCTACCAGATTACTCTTTCTAAAACATAACACTCTCATGAAGTTATTCCTCTCTTCAAATATTTTCAGTAATACACTGCTTATGTAGCAATAAAAAGTTCCTGAACCTAAAATTCAAAGCTTTTAATAAAGAAATCACTATCCACTTTTTAAACCATTCTCTCACTAGAAAGACCAGAAAAACTCCAGGAAGTTGGGCCTCAAGATTTGACTCCTGCCAAGTCACGTCGCTAATCATTATTTTCCAACACTTAATGTTCATTTCTACCATATCTTTACTTGTTTTTTTGTGTATCTTATCTCTCAAAAGATTGTAATTTTTTAGAGAACAGGAAGTTTGTACTCTATTCTCCAAAGAAATTTAAACTCAGGCCGGGGATTTAGCTCAGTGGTTCCAACGCCTGCCTTGAAAGTGGAAGGACCTGAGCTTGATCCCCGGTTCTAAAACAAAACAAGGAAATTTAAACTCAGTACCATATACAAAAAAACATTCAGTAAACAGTGGTTAAATTATGAAGTGTTCTTAAATACCTAAATTCAGCCAGACAGAATTTGATATTAACAAATGAATTCAATTTAGATTCAGAATAGTTACAATTGCTAGAAAATTTAAAAAAGTAAATAGTCTTACCAATGCAAACGTCAATTTTTCCTTTAATTGCAGCTTCATGGAGAGGTGTGTAATTCCAATTATCTCGAGCATTTGGGTCTGCACCATGTTGCAAAAGGAGATTTACTACTTCAGCATGACCAAAAGAACATGCATTATGAAGAGGAATAAGCCCCCCGTCATCACGTGCTTGGACATTTGCACCATTCTGAAGTAAATATTCAACTACATCTTTTCGCCCAAAACCTAGAATAAAACAAATTGTCCACATTTAAGTTTGTCAAAAAAAAAAAAAATTAAAATCAGTAAGTATAAGCCATATTAAAATGTTTCAGGATGGAAAATAAAATTAAACAACCCAAGAACTGTTAAAAGGTGACCTGAAATATATCAGCAATTCATCTTTTTTTCCCATTAAGTTTATCGGTATATTTTAGGTATACAATAGTTACATTGATCGTTGGGATCTTGTACCTTTACATGATGTATCTTGGTTCTTATTTTTTCCCCTTCACCTGCCCTCCCTTCACCCCCTCCACCCTTCCCTATTTACAAAGACTGTTTCCACGTTTTTCCTTTTCTCATATTTTTTCTTTCCCCTTTTTTCCTTTCCCCTTCCCCTCCCCCTTCCTTTAGACATTTTCTTCCTACTTCATAATATCAGTTATACATTTTGATTCTTATTTACACTTTTAGCTTTTCACACCAGAGAAACTATTTGGTATTTACATGTGTGTCCTATTTATTTCACTTAAGAGTATGGCCTCAATGTGCATCCACTTAGCTATAAATGTCTCTAGTTTCTCATTCTTTA
>NW_004624737.1:3049042-3072117 GCF_000247695.1 Heterocephalus glaber | reverse complement strand
TTTCTGTTTTAATATTTAGATCTTTAATCCACTTCAATTTTAGTTTAGTGCATGGTGAAAGATAGGGGTCTAGTTTTAATCTCTGGCAAGTTCAAATCCAGTTTTTCCAACACCATTTATTAAAGAGGCTATCTTTCCTCCAGTGAGGATGGTTGGCTCCTTTGTCAAAGATGAGGTAGCTGAGTACGTCCGGAGTTGTTTCTGCATCTTCTAATCTATTTCACTGATCCTCAGGTCCGTTTCTTTGCCAGTACCATGCTGTTTTTATCACAGTGGCTTTGCAGTATAGTTTCAAGTTGGGGATTGTGATACCCCCTTGCCATGTGTCTGTTGCTTAGAATTGCTAGTCTAGGTCTCTTTTTGTTCCAAATGAATTTTTGGATCATTTTCTCTAGTTCTGTGAAATATAGTATTGGGATTTCAATCAGGATTGCATTGAATCTGCATAGCAGTTTTGGAAGTATGGCCATTTTCACTATATTGGTTCTTCCCACTCAGGAACAGGGGATGTCTTTCCATTTTCTTACATCCTCTTCAATCTCTTTTTTTCAGAGTGCTGTAGTTCTCAGTGTAGAGGCCTTCTGCTTCCTTTGTTCGATTGATTCCTAGATATTTCATTTTTTTGGATGCTATTATAAAAGGAATTATTTCTCTAATTTCTCTCTCAGTGAGTCTGTTATTTGTGTACAAGAAGGCTATTGATTTTTGAGTGTTACCTTGTATTCAGCTACTCTACTGAATCTGTCAGTTAAGTCTAGAAGCCTTTTGGCAGAGTTTTTTGGGTCTTCTATGTAGAGTATCATATCATCAGCAAATAATGACAGTTTAAGTTCTTTGTTTCCTATCTTTATTCCTTTTATTTCTTTCTCTTGTTTAATTGCTGTGGCTAACGTTTCCAAAACTACATTGAACAGGAGTGGTGATAGTGTATTTTCTTGTCTTTTTCCTGATTTTAGTGTGAAGGTTTTCAGTTTTTGATCATTTGTATTATGTTGGCTGTTGGTTTTTCATAGCCTTTATCAAGTTGAGATAAATACCATCTATTCCAATTTTCTGCAGGGTTTCTATCATGAATGGGTGTTGAATTTTGCCGAATATCAGCAATTAATCTTAACAGAGCCAAAGGATCTTTTGCTGCTCAGGAGCCTGTAGTACCTCAGTAGTGTTTTAACTGGTGCTAGCTACTTCAGAGAAAGAACATAAAATAAGTGATCCAAAGCTCAAAGGTCAAATGTTTTCCACTATATGATAGCATTTCTAATTGTCAAGAGTTCTCCATACTTAGTGTATACACATTTTTAGATGTTCAAAGTATATAAGTTAAATATGTAAATCATCACCTTATGAAATAGTAAATTTTCTCTAATTCTTGCTAGTATAGCTTTCCTATCTCTATTTCATAAAATGATCTTGCTAAAGTGAATGATTAGGAGTCAGCAACAGAGCAAGACTAGCTTACAGTTTTTACTTGTCTATATAGGAGATGTGATGTGGAATGTCTTTAAACAAGCTCCTACTTCGGGCACTTGAACAACACAATCAACTTTTTCTATGTATGGATACCCACATTCCACAATTCTCCTAAAGTGACCTGAAACAAAACAAAAAAGTCTAGTAACTCAATTATTTTAGTTTAGTACCAGTGTGGATTTAAATTTCTTGTCATTTCCATGTATTGTCATTCCCATAGAAAACTGTGAAATGAAAAGGAAGCAAACAGAAAGGTTTATATTTATGCTGAGGGACAGGGAAAGAACTCCTTACTCTTCTGACATTTTTTCTAAAATATTCTTAAACATCACCAAGCCTGAATGTAATCCTAAAATTACTTGTGTGGGAATGAATGAGAAAGCAATGGTACAGTCTTTATAGGTTGACAGGAAACTGACTGTAACTGAGTTGAAGAGATTAACTAGTTTATTTTGGGGGGTGGTATTTGTTTTTAACGCATTCTGTAGTCACCAAGATGAGTATCTTTGCTTCTCTCTCTCAAAAAGTTCACAATTTAAGGGAAAAACGCTGCACTCTAAGCAAAAGAAACAAAATGCACATGACACTGAAGGTATGCAAAAGCAAATTCTTTATAAAAGCCAGTACACAGAACGCTAAAGTAGGTAGATGATAGATGAGGAAGAACCTTGTATATTATGTTAAGGTGGTGTCTGGACTTTCACACACTAGTGTTTTTCAGATAATAGATTTCAATGAAATCTTATCTATGATTCCAATATATGTTTAATGGTATCCAATGCTGGTATATGGTTGGCAGTCAGCTCAAATTAACTGAGATGTGTATCCTCATTCTTCCCTTTCACAAAGATCCAAAAGAAAATATCCCTGTGTTTTTGAGCCACCACCTAGAAACAATTTGAAAAATACTACCATAATACATCAGCAATCAGTGAAGACTTGTTTAGGGCAGTAACTCCATTATATATATATATATATATTTTTAAAGAAAGATCCCTTTGAAGTCTTGTGTGGATAAATGGATGAAATGGGAACAGGCAGGAGGTAGACAAAATCTTAAGATTTTAGACTGCTATTGCCAAAGTGACAAATGAGAAAAAAAATTCAGATAGATATGGCAGTTAGAGAGGTTATGTTCACATGGTTCACGGGAACAGAACAGGTTAATATTCACATGATAAAAAGGTTCTCCTCTGAAGCCTGTCTGCTACTCCCATTCTCAGCTTAGAGGAGATACTTAGATACTCCCTTCTTGAGTATCAATTTTTTACATATATTTTTAAAGTATATGTGTACATATATGCCAAGTAGTAGGTTCTGTGGATCCTGAACTCAGGAAGCTGGTCATGACCATAAAGATAGTACTGAAGCTAGGCAAAAATACTAAGACGACTCACTGTCTGTTTTGTTGAAAGTATACTTTCAATCCTTCTCACCTTGCACTGTAGTCCTTTCTCACCTCAAGGTCTTTGCTGCCCCCTGTCCCTCATTGGTCACTCACCCCCTTTTTACTAGATCATTCTTTTGTTTTTTGAGACAGGGTCTCAGTGTGTAGTTCAAGCTGGCCTTGAACTCACTACATAGCCCCAGCTGGCCTCAAAGGCGAAGTGATCCTCCTGTCTTAGCCTCTCAAGTGCTGGGAATATAGGCACGCGCTACTACACCTTGCTACTAGATCATTTTTTTTTTTGTAACAGGGATCAAACTCAAGACCTTGTGCTTGCCAGGCAGGTGCAGCATCACTGAGCTACATCCCCGGCCCTACTAGATCATTCTTAACAGTATATAAACATGTTCTAAATTCTTTCATTTTATAAAAAGTACTCTCCCTAAACTATCGCCATTTCTCTGGTCATCAACATAACCCAGTCTGTAAGGACTGTCTCCCATTCACTCTTCTCCCAAACTCAATGGACTTCTGCTTCTTCCTTACAACTGCTTTCAACAGTCACTTAAAATTTTCACATTACTAAATCCAAAGGATACATGTCTATCTTTGACTAGCCATCTGAGCACTATTCAACAGACTATTCCTTCCTTCCTGAAAAACCTTCTGGAAGGATTACACAATATCAAACACTCCTGGTTATTCTTCCTGTCTCATTCATTTAACAAATTATCAGGAAATAACACTATGAGCCTGACACTTTTCTGGGTGCCTGAGAGGCACCAATGAACAAACTAATTCCTTAACTTTGTGCAACTTCTCTCCTCCATGGTGATTAGGAAGATGAGCAATAAACGTTTTTTAAAAAACTTATGTTAGGCTGGGCGTAGTGGTGCACATCTGTAATCCCAGCACTTGGGAGACTGAGCCAGAAGGACTGCCATGAGTTCAAGGCCAGCCTGTGATACACCGTGAGTTCATGACCAGCATGAACTACATAGTGAGACCCTACCTCAAACACCACCACCACCTCCACCAACCAGAAAACCAAAATCAAAACCAAAACAAAAACTTATTTTATTAGTGATAAAAAGGAGGTGATGAGAGAAAGAACAGAGGGCTATGATGTGTTGTGAAAGTGGACTGTAAAGTTGAATACAGTAGGTCCTGGTGAGATGGTGATATATGCTCAAAGGCTTAAAAGACATGAGTGAGATGAGTGAGTTAGGCCAGAGTGGGTAGAGCACAGAGAGTAAGGGGTAGCATAGGAGGAAAGGTTAGAAGTTGAGAAGGGCCAGATAAAAGGGTAGGACTTGAGGACCACTAAGAACTCTAGCTTCTTCTATTTTGAGCAAATGGAGAGTCACTACAGGGATCTAACATTATGTGATATTTTTCTCTCAGGCTGCTGCTGGAATAAACTACAGTAGAGTATGAGTAGAAGTAGGTAAGAACTCATCGTGACTTGGACCACAATCTGGTGGCACTTGTCAACATGATAAATGGCAGGTTCTGGATATCATGTAGGTAGAGCCAACAGTTTCTTATGGACTGGATGTGGGGTGAGGGTAATGGTGAGAAACAGAGCAAGAATGTGTAAAACGGAGTGAAGAATCATGGATGATCCCAAGGGTTTTGGCCTGAGTAACGGTAGAATGCAGCTGTCATCAACTGAGATGGGAGAAAGTTGAAAGAGATTTTTGGCAAAGGATATATCATATCTCTCTGGGGGCTTCTTGGTTCCTCTGTACAACTTATAAATGCTGGGATTCCTCAAAATTCAGTTCTTGCCAGGCCTTGTGATGCACACCAGAACTTGGGAGGTTGAGGCAGGAGGATCGATGAGAGTTCGATGGACTACATCGTGATGGGCCGGAGATTTAGCTCAGTGGTTTCGCTGCCTGCTGTGCAAGCGCAAGGACCAGAGTTCGATCCCCGGTACCAAGAAAAAAAAAAAAAAAGGTCATAGTGAGCTCAAGGCCAGCCTGAACTACATAGCGAGACCTTGCCTCAAAAATCCAAAACCAAAGCCAAAACAAACAAAAAGAAAAACCAAAAAATCTCAGTTCTCTACCTCTTTTTAGATATTATCTACTCATGCATTCACTAAATAACTTGATGTATCTTTGAGATATGTCAAAATCATCTCAAACTGAGTATTACACGTTCCAAGCTTCTCTCCACTTCCAGTGACACTGTCCTATTCCAAATGCCATCACCTCCAACCTGAACTACTGTAACAGTCTCTTAAGTGGGCCTCTCATTCCCATTTCTGTTACTGGTGACCTTTCAAAAACAAACGTAATATCACTTCCCTGTTTAAAACAGTTCACTGGCTTCCCATGGATGATCTTAGAATAAAATCCAAACACTTTACTGTGGCCTACAATTCCCCTGTATGAACTGGCCTTTACCACCTTCTCTGTTTCCTAACACTCTTCCATTTCCCAACAATGATCCACATCCATGTGAGTCTATAAAGCATGCAGGGACTTGGTAAAGGCTGTCTTTCTTCTTGGAATGTTTTTCCCTTTGAAACAACATCCCTTACTTCTACTTACTGTCCTGCCTAAATGTCTTCACCTTAACAAAGGAATTTCTAACCATCCTATCCCAAGCAGTCTATTCTGCCCCACTCAACATTATTTTCTTTCTTTTGGAGCAGTACCGAGAATTGAACCCAGAGCCTTCATACTGAGTTAAATTCCCAGGCCTTTTAAAAACTTTTATTTTAATATTTTGAGACAGGGTCTCACTAAGTCACCAGGTTGTCTAGGCTGGGCTCAAACTTGCAATGCTACTGCCTCACCCTCCCAGAGTGATGGGATTACAGGTGTGTACCACTATGGCTATCTTATTTCCTATCTTAACACTTAGTCTGTCTCCCCATCTCCTTCACTAGAATGCAAGTTCCATAAATTCAGGGATTTTTGTCTTTGCTGTTTACAGTGGTATCTTTGTACTTATTAAAATTTGTAATTACTGTTTACTTATCTCATGGAGTCATAGTTCCATAAAGGACAAGAACCATGTATATCTTAGTTCATTATTGCCTTTTCAGTGTCCTTCATAGAATGTGGTAGCCAGCAATTTGTTGGTATTTGCTGAATTAATACATCATGGTATAAGAAAGGAGACTTGGAGGTAAACTAAGAAAGAATGGCAGTACATGTAGAGGCCAACAAGGAAAATTTCAAGGAGGTCAAATCACTTGCCATCAACCCCAACTTCAGTCTTTGTTTAATACTACCTGGGGATTGCTAATCATATTGTCCTCACCAAGTAGGTTATTCATCACTGCCCCTATTTGAAGCATTCAGTAAGTATCTGGAGGAAATGCTTTTTAGAAAACCCTTCTTAAATTGGAAGAGTAAGAGAAAAAGAATCAGAATTAAAAAAATTAGTAAAGATGCCTTTCCCTTTATACCCACTTCTGAAAGGAGGATTACTGTTTCTTTGGTGGTAAAAAGCACTACAGTAATAAAAACAGCAACCCACAGGCTGGTTCCCTCTCACCCTCAAAAGGAGAGTTCAGGGTGGCACAGAAATAGTTGAAGTAGAACATCTAGTTGTTACAAGATACAGTATCAACTGGGAAGACATCTGTTCTAAAGGACTGGTGATCTGGGTTAAAGCTCAAGTAGTGGCCTTTTGTCAAAATATCATTGGAAAGAGATCACTCTGGAGATTATTGAAACCGCAGTTTCATCTGAGGAGCTATGGGTAGAATGGGTCAAGTGATTATAGTTATAAACATTCCAAGACACAGATGTCTTCAATGTTAATGACTCTCTATCAACATGGTTCTGCAGCTATGAATTAGGATGTTTAAAACTCATCTGGAGGTGGACAGCAGAGATGAGCATGTTCTCTAAGTCATACTGTTAGGGGTATAACATATGAGTGGAGGTGATCTGCTATGCAGATAGCAGATGAAGAGTCTGAGAGTTTTCAATGTTTGAAGCCACATCTTGGCACTAAAGGAAAAACCTAAGAGTCAGAAGGTAGATACTTCAAATAAAACTCCCCACTTCTGGTAGTTTGGTGAACATTCAGATCTAAGATGTGACCCAAATTTTCATGGGTAATCTCTGCAGAAATCCTCATTTTTAAGGTCTCAAGCATAGTTCAAGGGCTGGGGATTTAGCTCAGTGGCGCTGTGCCTGCTTCACAAATCCACAGTCCTGAGTTTGATCCCTGGTACCAAAAAAACAAAAACAAAAACAAGGAATAGTTCAGGCCAGGGATGTAGCTCAGTGGTGCCATACCTGCATGGCAAATGCAAGGTTCTGAGTTTGAATCTCAGTACTGAAAGAAAAAAAAAGAATAGTTCAAGACACACTGGCTAACTAGCCATTTCTTGAAGAAAAAACAGCTTCACATGGTGTTATAGCTTGTATCTAGATGTCCTTCCAATGCCTCATATAGTCATAGGTGGGGTTTTTTAGAGGTGGCTGGATCTAGGGTGAGTGATGTTGGGATCAAGGGTGCACCTTGGGTGTTGAGCATTACCCACTGTAGGGGAAGGTAGCCTGGATGGAATATAAGGGACAGAAAGAAGGCTGCTGCTTCTGTTGCTGCTGCTTGTCTTCTGCTGTATCCTGCCTGTGCTGCGATGCCCCTTTGCCATGCTATCCTGCCTTTGAGCCAGCCAGTTCTGCACTGAAACCTGTACAAACTGTGAGCCTCCTTTAACTTGGGTATTCTGTCTCAGCAACAAGAAAAGCAACTAAGACACAGTATATGTGGATCTAGTTCTTACTGGTCAGGTAGAACGTGAACAGGCACATCCTAAGAGTCAATGCCAATCTCCATATCCTAAGGATCTCTTTACAAAGGAATCAGAAGCCATGGATGCTCAGCACACATTATGGTTTATAATTATGAAACAACACTCATCTTCAAACACTGTTCTAGGTGTAAAAGTCCTGATGAATTTATACATCAACTATGAATCTACTATAAAGCACTGACAGTAAATCAAAGAAGGCCTATATGGAAAGTATAACTGTTGGTTAATAAATGATGTCACTTAATGACATATCTGTCATTAAGTCCGCCAAAAAAAGTATACATCAAGAAAAGAAAAACTTGTATAAATGTTTTAATACTAAATTTATTTCAATATGAGATTAATAAAAGTTGGCTTTGGCCTCTACAATTACAAGGGGTGCTCAAAGTGGTGGCCATTAGCTTCCAGACATTTATCAGTATGATGAACTGCTGAAGTGTATATACCATTTTTTGGCAGACTCTATTTTATTAGAATAAAGTATTCAAGGGATAGGGCTTTACCCATCTCAACTTGGGACAGATATACTGTCTGGCTAGACACATGATGGTAGAAGAAACTTGGAAAAGGATGTCATGGCCTTTGGGGTGACAAACGCCGACAATCTGTGTGGGGGATACTGAAAAGAGAACTGAAAACTAGTTGTCTACTTCTAGGTTCAGAGGAGCTGAGAAAAAAGGTAGAGCTAAAAACCTTGATAATATATTGGGAGATAAAATGAATCAAGCATTCTGAATTCTTAGACTCATCTTTATTTGATTTGGAGATTTTTCTGTTGATGTAAGATTAACTGTTGTTGAAGGCAAAGAATGTGGATATTATCTGTTGTATCACTCCTACCTATGATGGATGCTGCATTACAGCTAAATATGGAAGTGGTATTTAAACATTTTTACAAGTCTTCAGTAGGATCCTTTTGGGAAAGGCTGTGAACGGCAATCATAAAAATGATTTTATTTTTAGTAGCTGACCTGTTGAAACCTTGAATTGGGGGCCATGGCAAGTCATTTTACTTTTTTGTGTTAGATCATGAATGACCTGATAGTCAACTGTCCAACCTATGCAGAAACCCCTTCTACATCTCTGAAAGATGTCAATTCAATCACTGCTCAGATACTTTCAACCGAATAGATTGTTAAAATCTGTCTGACTCCTTGCAACTTTCATCCTACTTGCCTTAGTTTTGGCTGCTGAAGGCGCAACAGTCATATCCACTTACTCTTCTTCATGAATCTGTCATATATGTGAAGACGGTAACATGGTCTAGTTTTCTTTCATCTCTAAAGTAACTGCAGTTTTCATCTCTGTTGTGTGTATGACAAATTTTAGATGCTCTAATTTTATCTCCCTCATCTTGAAAAAAAAAATTTCTTTTAGCTGGGTAGGGTGCCATGGACTTATAATCCCAGCTAGTAGGGAGACGAAGGCGGGAGGATTGAAAGTTCAAGGTCAGCCTGGGCAATGTGACAAGACACTGTCTCAAAATAAAAAATAAAAAGGGTGTAGCTTGGTGGTAGAGTGCTTGGCAAGGCCCTGGGTTTAATCCCCAATACCGGGAAAAATGCAACTCACTTAAACAATTCAGTGTTGGACATAGTAGCTTTCTTTCTTTCTTTTTTTCTTCAGCAGCAAGGATCGAACTCAGGACCTTGTACTTTTGCGAGGCAGGTGCAGTGCCACTGAGCTAAATCCCCGGGTCCCAATTGAGTGTTATAATTAAAGTTCAGTTTAATTGGTCCAAAGGACATGGAACAATAACATAACATACTATAAATCAAACAAGTGTTAACTAAAACTTTACAACATAAGCTTGTTTTAAATTTGTTCTTATCAATTTCATAGATTATATACTGAATTTCTTGAAACTAATAAATGATTTTAGATTTTTCTCTATTGAATGTTACTTCTCTGAATACTTCAAAGAATACATATTTAAGATTCTCAAGCCATGAAGTTCCATCCCACTCATCCACAGTTCTAAGATTCTAAGGAATGCCTTTTATTTTTCTTTTACTATGATGGGCACCAACAAGACTTTCTCCAAAGTTTCTGTCACCTCCTATTTTTCAGTAAAAGTTCAGAGAAGCAGAGTTTTAAAAAGTGGTACCTGCTGTTTTCTAGGGGATTACAATGTCAAGAATTTCTGATAATCTTCCTTTTAGTAAAATTAGAGCTAAAGTGGCCTGAACACCAACTTGCCTTTACAAGTTCTCTGATTTGTTAACAAAAAAATCATTCTGTGTGTGTCTAAGTGTGTGTACTGGGAGGGGACAGGCAAAGGGTGGAAGGAAAAGTAATTTTCTGAATAATTTTTCTCCTAAGAAATGGCTTAAGTCACAGTTACCTGGAAGTATGTAATCTATTTCAATAGCAAAAAAACCCTAATAAAAGTTCTTGTTTATGTTTATTATCTTTTTTCATTAACAGAATTTATCTCCCTTAGGGCTGGCAAGTGATTAATTGAATTCTTTTTGAATGAAAAGACAAAACAATTTTGTTCATTTTCTGTAGTCTGCACACAACTCTCATTCCTACTGTTCCTGAGAAGCAAAATTAAAAGACAAAACATGTCTTCCTTGAATAAAACCTCCAAATTTTAATTGGCTGACTTATTAAAAAAAGTATGATTGCTCATCCGCCAATTATCCTCCATAAAGTACAAACAACTAACTACTTGGTCAGGCAGTTACAGTGCCACCACTTATGTTGGACAGCTAAACAAACATATGCTTACATATACATTAACATGGTTGATAACTGAGTGTCTACAAAAGAGATTATGAAATGTATTCTCCAAATAATAGAAGAAAACGCAACTTGTTGTACTTATTTTATTACTTCTATTTATACCTTTTTTTATTTTGGTACTAGAGATCCTGAACTAGGGACTGAACCAAAGGGTGCTCTACCCTTTTTTAGCTTTAAATTGACAAATGGTTTTGCTAATTTGCCCAGGCTGTTGTAGAACTTGTGATCCTCTGGCCTTAGCCACCATGCACAGTTTACACCTTAATGTTTAAATCTTATAACCTAAACCTGACAATACAGGCAAACTGTGATGGGTAGGCTGGTTCCTAAAATATTATTTTTCATTTCAATATGGCCAAACATGAAATCTGTTAAAAATGCTTTGAAATGTTGCAAGAGAACAAAAGGTGCAATGGTGGATGAAGAACAAAGTCAATGAGAAGCTAATATCATAATAGCACACCTCCAAATATTACTTACTATTTTCAGACATGAACTCATTAATACACCAAATTCTTGCAAGGTAGCAACTAAGATCTTCCTCGGTTATTTTTATCTCATAGATCAAGTGAACATAATCTAGGTAACATTACCCTTTGGATTATGTACCGCTTGTTTGTGACAGTCTGCCAAATCAGTTAATGCTGACTACATGGTCAAACAGGACAATTCAAATTAGCTGAAGAAAGGCAGCACTGTCCACCAAAATCTCAGGAAAATGATTAAGTGAGATCTGACTTCAGTATTCTCATTTTTCTTGTCACTGCCTGTTTTTAGTCAACCATCGTCCCCCAAAACCTTTTTTTTCCTCTTAAAAGGCTCCCATACAAACCAAAGGTGCCACTGATCATGAAAGCATGCTTCCTGCAAGTAATTACTTTTAAATATAAGGACAAGTCGAAGCAAACAAGTCTCCACTGTAAAGGCAATGTCTGTGAACAAGAATATTTTTCTCATGTTCCTCTGCATATCATTTTTGCCCCAAAAGAACAGGGTATGTAAAAACGTATACCACTGCTTTTTCAAAAAAAATGTTTTAAAAATCATGATATACACCAAATAAAACACCAAGATAGCAAAAGTATGAGAACTCACTCCCATTTTCAATCACACATGGCTCACTTGAGGTTAGACACAGTCACAGCTTTTCCTCAAAGTAAAAAGTATAAATGCCTTACAGGAAATTATTTGAGTGTCCCACCTCTGGCGGTTTTAAATATTGCGAGACTGTATTTAATACTCTAATATCATCATTAAGTGAACCTAGTAACTATAGTAAAGAAAGTAATTCAAGCGACCTAACTCTCTTTGAGGCAAAGTGAGTTCCACTAAATTCCAGAGTCAAGCTAAAGTACCTGCACCATCTTCTCTCTTAGGCTATTACTTTCCAACTCAATATGTGGGGCTGACTTCCTGCACCTAGCCTAAGACCTCAGTTCTTCCAAACTTTCCTATTTCTAATTCTAGTTTCTCTAAAAACTTGCTAATGATTGGATACTGACAAACCAATTAACTTCAACGTGTCACTAGCCCATTAAGCAACTCCTCCTAAATTGCACTCTCAAATCTTACTAAGGCCTCTAAGACCTCAAAGGATTGATAAACTATAGCAGAACTTGCAAGAACGGCAAATTTTTGAGATAATTAGTGTTTGGAATCACAAGGTCTATCTAAGTCGTCCCCCATTATTTCTTGTATGTTGAGGCCTTTCAGAGTAGTAAAACCGGAAGTTGATTACAGGTATTGTTGATACTGTAAAACAAAACAAAGCCATCCACCCAACAACTTCCAGTAAACGCGGTACGCTTTCCCCACTCACTCCTAATTTCCCCAATCTCCCTTTGAAAAGAGCGAAGTCACTAGGACTAGAGTACCCCGGGAGCAAGGTCAGGGACCCGGGGCACCGTGCGGTTTCCGGCCTGCGAGCCCCGGAAGAGTAGGTGGGCGGCGCTGATCCCGGTTACCTGCGGCGAAGTGGAGCGGGGTGGATTTCCTGCCAGCAGTATCGCGGCTGTTCACCTTCTCGGGCGTCACCAGTCTCTTGACTCGCTCCACGTCCCCGTTGCGGCACGCCTCAAACAGCTCACGGGCTGCCGGCTCCACAGCCTCAGCTACCAAGCTCGCGCAAGCCGCGGCCCCTCCAGCGCAGCGGCGGCCCGACATGATCCTGGCCACCGCCGCCGCCGCCGCCAGGAGCAGCGCCAGCAACGGCAGCAGGAGCCCCGGCCCCGCGAGCAGGAGGGCGAGGCCCTCCGAAGGAGACGCGCTCAGGGCCCGGACCGCTCGGGTCCTTGCTGTCACCGGACCTGGCGTAGTCCCATGGCTATCCAGCCACGCGCTCCTCGCTTGGCTCCCCGCCCTGCGTTTGCCCCGCGGCGGCGGTGGAGGCACCGCGAACCCACTGTCGGAGCCCTGAAGCCAAACGGCAGCGGAAGCTAGCAAGGCCCCTCCTGCCAGCTTCGTCGAACCCTGGGAGTGCGCGTGACATCGCCTCGCGCGTGCGCAGTTATGGGATGCCGGCAGGGTATTTTTCGGGGAGTCAGGCTGCGCGGAGGGCCTTGTGGGAAACGTGAGGCTAAAGCTTTGGTCCGGTGGGAGTGGAAGGGGCTTCGTCCTACCGCCATCTTTATTGCCGGATGTGCTGAAGCTAAACGACTCATTGTCTCTTTTAAAGGTATAGACCTCCCAAGACTAATTTCCATACTCTACGCTGAAAAAGAGCCCTTGAAAATTTCCTCCGTTTTTGTATATTCTTTTAGTAATCTTAGAGTGGAAATTTTCTATTTTCTTATCTTCCACAAGCCCTTTCTGCTGGGGACTAGTTTTGTCATATCACTATGTCTCTTCCCTTAAACCTCCCGCCCTACCCTGTTCCCCCATAACTGCTTTTCTCGTTTCTTGTAAGCCCCTTTTCAGAAGTGAACTGGTTGCTCTCTACTTATTAAGAAGTTTGGATTCAAAGATACCTAACTTAAAAGGAAATCAATAAAGTGATGAAAGTTAATTTCAATTCTAAATTAACAGTTGAGAAGGACGGCTCTTATTAATTTCTTTTTCCGTTGTCAAGGTATTAGCTCAGTACTGACTAGAGGACCTATGTGTGAATCAGTGTCAGTACAGAACACAGGACAAGGCTGAGGTGCTGGTACACTGTGGTAGGCAGAAAGTTTTCTGAGTTTTTACCCGCTTTGACTAACATAAGAAAAACACAGAATTCATTTTCATGCTTAGGGTAGTGACATTATTGTGTGTGATTATTCCTCATGCCATCCCATTGTGTCAAGAAACTGAATGAAAGGTATACATAGATTTTATTTACATAAAATTATACACGTTGACCTTTGATAAGCTGGTAGGAGTTTCCCCCCAGTTATATTATCCTGTTTTTCAGGGAATCCAGATTTTTTTGGAACAATTTTATAAATATGAACATTGTTATAATATGTAAATTGAACCAGGCACCTTTGAGGGAATTGTGATTATTTCATTATTGTTTCTTTAAAGGACATATTGTAGCTGAGTGATGAGCTTGTAGGATAACATTAACTTTTCTCCTTGCAAGCTACATTCACAAAGAAGTTCTAACCCCTTGGTGTACCTTGGAAAATACCATTTATTTTCTTACCCAACTTCAAATTGTCCAATTCTTATCCAACTTCAAAAGTTCCTTTCAAGTACAAACATATATACTTTATCCCAGTCCCCCACCTTGTCCATTAACCCTAGTTAATCTTGGCACTTTTTTATCCATTTTACCTGCAGCAGTTGTTTCTAGCAATGCTGCAGGAACTAGACCCTGTCAAACAGATACAAAGTCTTTAAACAACATATGGCTATATCTAGATTTAAGATGAATGGACAACAGGATCACCATGACCTTACGAAAGTGTTCCTGGGATGATTTTCTCAGATTCCTCTTCACATTGAAATCAAATATAAAGGTTATCTCTTGGAACTTGACCACTGCTCTTTTGCAGTGTTTCAGCAAACTCTCTACTCTTCTATACTCCTTGACAGTAGGTAAATTATTTTACTACCCGTAGTTCCAGCTTTCCAGACAGTGCTTCTCAGGTCAGAACTAGCCTGTAATTCCAGCACTGGCTGAGGCAGGAGGATCTCGAGTTTGAGGGCAAGACAACCTGGGATATATAGTCGTCCCTGCCTCAAAACAAATGAAAACAAAATAACAACAAAAAAACCCCCTAAATACACAAATTATGACGTCATATATACTTGATCCATTTAGAATAAATCTAAATTATGATGAATATTAATAAAATGAATAGCCATGATCATGCCTAAGAACTAAAACACCAATAGGATTTTTTCATGTTTTTCTTCCCTATTCCATCCACTTGTCAAATATACTTCCAATTTTTATTATTCATTATTTAGCAATTTCTACTTATCATGTATTCCTTTCCTCTGAGTGTACCGTGAAACAACATATTGTTCAGTTTTAACTTTTTGAGCTTTGTAAAAATAACACTTTACAATTTTTTTTTACTTAAATGGTTTGTGAAACATATATTCATTTTTCATTGCGTTAGAGAGTTGTATTGTGTGAATATACCACAAATTTACAAACCCAACTAAACATTTGGGTTGTTTTCCATTTTTTATTGCTATAAACAATAGTGCTATGGGCAAGAACTCAGTATGAGAGGCTTTTAGACACTATGGTCCCTACTAATAGTATAAGAAATGGAATTGGTTTGTTCAACAAGCAAATATACTCAATTATATAAAACAAAAGTTTCTCAAAATAATGAAACAATATCTACCTTGTCAAACCCTTTCAAAAATAGTAATTGTGACTTTGAACAAATGGATTACAAAACTCACCAAGTGGTGACTCAAGGTTTGAAAAACAGTGCAGGAATGGATTATAGTGACTATGAGTGTTCACTTTATAAGGTAATGGCAAGTTGTTTTCAAAGAGATTTAATATTGTGAATACCTACTAGCAGCATGTAGGATATTTTTATTTATTTGGTTTTTGTTTGTTTCCTAATCTGTCCTCACCAACCCCTGGTATTGTCAGGTTAATTTTTCCAATTTGGTGAGTGCAAAGATCAGATAGGACTTAGCTGACATTTTGAAAAATAGTAAATAATCATTAGTGAAATAAAAAAACTATAGTGAAATATCACCTCATACATATTACTATGGCAGAAAATAATAAGTGTTGGTGAGAATGTGGACCAATTAGAATCCCTGTGTGCTGTTAGTAGGATCATAAAATTATGCATCTGTTCTAAAAAAACAGAATAGTGGGCCAGGAATTTAGCTCAGTGGCACTGCACCTGCCTCACAGGTGTTCGATCCCTGGTACTGGGGAAAAAACAACAAACAAACAAAATCAGAATAGCAATTCCTCAAAATATAAAGCATAGAAATACCATATGATCCATTTCTGGGAATATATATACAAAAGAATTGAAACAATCTCAAGGACATATTTGTATATCCATGTTTGTAGCAGCATTACTCGTAATAGCCAAGAGGTATAAACAACCCTAATGTCCATGAAATAGACAAAAAAAATATGTGGAATATGTACATAAAATGTAGTAATATCATTGTCTTAAAAATGAAGGCAATCTTGTCAAACGCTACGACATGGATGAATCTTGAGTATATAATGATACGTGGATCTGCGTGTTGTGCCCTGTGCTGCCCAGACTCGCAAACAATACAGTCAGGATGGGTAAAGGGGACCCCAAGAAACCAAAGGGCAAGATGTCTGCTTACGCCTTCTTTGTGCAGACCTGCAGAGAGGAGCACAAGAAGAAGAACCCCGACGTCCCTGTCAATTTTGCAGAATTTTCCAAGAAGTGCTCGGAGAGGTGGAAGACGGTGTCTGGGAAGGAGAAATCGAAGTTTGATGAAATGGCCAAGGCGGATAAAGTGCACTATGACCGAGAGATGAAAGATTATGGACCTGCAAAAGGAAGCAAGAAGAAAAAGGACCCTAATGCCACCAAAAGACCACCGTCTGGATTTTTCCTGTTTTGTTCAGAATTCCACCCCAAGATAAAATCCACCAACCCTGGTATCTCCATTGGAGATGTGGCCAAAAAGCTGGGTGAGATGTGGAATAACTTAAATGACAGTGAAAAGCAGCCCTACATCACCAAGGCGGCGAAGCTGAAGGAGAAGTATGAGAAGGACGTGGCCGCCTCTAAGTCCAAAGGAAAGTTTGATGGTGTTAAGGGTCCTGCTAAAGTTCCCCGGAAAAAGGTAGAAGAGGAAGATGAAGAAGAGGAGGAGGAGGAATAAAAAACTGTTTCTCTGTCTCCTTGTGAATCCCTTAGTGTAGGGAGCGCCGCGACTGAACGTCTCTTAGGTTAAATGCCAGCCGTTTGATCGTGTAGTCTCAAATGCTCTGGAAGTTGGCAGTAGTTGCCCTGTGTGGCTTGGGGGTCTGGAGCGCTGGGAAACTGTATCAAAGCTGTACATATTTCCAGACATTTTTAAACTGAAAAGGCACTCCGTGTTCTCCTCGCTCTGTGCACTTTGCTGTTGGTGTGTAAAGGCATTTGAAGATGTCTCTGCCGTTTGTTTTTTAATTTGTAAGGTGGTGTTAACTATGTGGTTATTGGTCAGAAACCCTTAGCTACCAACTGTACATATCTAGAGTTTGTAAAAAGAACAAAGCAATCCAGGCAAACCCTCAATGGCCCCTGCTTGGCGCTGAGGCTGTGGGACAAATGCCACTGGGAGGGGACCGTAGGGCTGTCGCTGCAGCTGTGGCGGGCGTCCAGTCAGCTTCTGTATATAGTGACCTAGCATCCCGCTACTCATCTTAGCTGGGGACTGAGAAGTGTTTGGATTCTTCACTTTTGTTTTTTTAGTTAAGTGCAGTAGATGGAAACTGTTTCCAGACTGTAGAACTCTTCATTTTCCGCAGAGAGCTAATGAAGATTCACAAAGCTTCTGTACTTAAACAGGATTTGCAACGTTGTGTTATTTTTTTGTATGTTTAGAATGCTGAAATGTTTCCCAAGTTAAATAAACAGTATTACATTTTTCAAAAAAAAAAGAGAATATAATGCTAAGTGTAAGAACACAGTCACACAATAGATGAATAATTCTATGAGGTATGTTCATTGCCAAGTGCAGCCATAACAAAATATCACCAATTAGATGACTTAAACAACATTTGCTCACAGTTATGAAGACTAGAAGTACAAGATTAAGGTGTTTGCAGTTTTGATTTCTCCTGAGATTTCTTTCTCTCCATCACTGGTAGATAGCTAACTTTTCACTAAGCCCTCACATGGCCTTTCCTCCATGGGCATATTCCTAGTGTCTGTTGGGTGATTCCCAATGTCCTCATTTTATAAGGCTATTAGACTGGTTTAGATCCCACCCCATATGACTTCATTTAACCTTAATTTTTTTTTAAAAGCCTTTTTTCTAAATAGTGTATTAGGGTTCTTTGAAGAAAAGAACCAATGAAATATATATTTATAATTATATAAGGGGATTTAATAGATTAGCTTACATGATTAGAGGCTGGATAGACCCACAATATCTGTGCATGGTACACAGCTAGAGAAAGTAGTAGCTGCTTAGTTGAAGAAGCTAGAAGTTTTAAGAATAAAAGGGACCAATGATACAACCCCACTCTGAGCCTGAAGCCTGGAAGCTCCCTGGAGAATTGCTGGTGTGAGTCTACACTGAAAGTGGAAGAAGTTGGAGTCTGATATCCACAGTGATGGCAGTGGCAATAGATGGACCTGCTCAAGAAAGAATCAAGCTTGCATCCTGGCAGGCTTCATTTTTTTCCCTCTTGTGTTTCATTTGGGCCTCCAGCCTATTGGATGTTGCCACCCACATTCAGGGAGGGTCTCCCCACTGAGTTTGCTGTTCCAAACTGTGAAGGTGTTCCAACTCTGGAAAGACCTTCACAAACACACCCAGAAGTGTATTTTACTAGTTTTCTGGGTGTCTCTCAATTGAATCAAGATTAACCATCATATCTATTCACACTTAAAGGTACAGTAGCCTTCAACCTAAGAATTGAGGAGTGGATGGAGAACAATTCTACTGGTAACATGAAGTATCTAAAGTAGTCAAAGTTGCAGAAACAATGTAAAACAATGATTATTAGGGAATAAAGAGAAGGGGAGATAGATCATTATAGTTTCAGTTTTATAAGATGAAAAAGTTCTGGAAATCTGTTGAATAACAATACTTAGCACTACTGAACTGTATAATTAAAATGGTGAAGATGACAAAAACAGCCAAGAAAGGGGTCCTTCATAAATAGTAGAAGTTTAGTTCTGGACACTGGAAAATACAAGCAGCGAGCTTTGTTTCCCGTGAAGGCTGCTCTCTGTTTCAAGATGGTATATTGTTGCTGCATTCTCTGGAGGGGAGTAGCACTGTGTGCTCATATGGCAAAAGGGATTGAAGGGCAAGAGATTGCTTTCTTCTACCTCAAAGAACTAGGGCTAGAGGTCCCATTTGACCCAGCTATTCCCCTGCTGGGTATCCTCCCTGAAGAATTAAAAGAATCATACCGCAGCGATATATGTGCACCCATGTTTATAGCGGCACAGTTTGTAATAGCTAAAGCTTGGAAACAGCCCAAGTGCCCATCAACTGGAGACTGGATAAAGAAGATGTGGTTTTTTAATAAAATGGAGTAGTACTCAGCCATAAAGAATGAGAAACTAGAGACATTTATAGCTAAATGGATGCATACGGAGGCCATACTCTTAAGTGAAATAAATAGGACACACGTGTAAATATCAAATAGTTTCTCTAGTGTGAGAAACTGAAAGTGTAAATAAGGATGAAAATGATTAAAACAAATAATTGATAATTTGAAATAGGAAAAGGTCCAAAGGTGTATGGGTGGTGGGAGGGGAAGGGGAAAGGGAAGAAGGGAAAGGAAAAATTATGAGAAAAGAAAAAATAAAGGAAACAAAATCTATTTAAATAGGGAAGGGTGGAGCAGGTGAAGGTCACACAGGTAATGGGGAAAAAAATAAGTAAGATACACCATGTACAGGTACAAGCACCCAATGATAAATGTAAACATATTGTATACCTAAAATGTACCAATAAAAGAATAAATACTAAAAATAAAAGATTGCTTTCATCAAATTTAAGCCATTTTGTAAGGGTGCTAATCCAATTAAAAAGTGCAGAAGCCTAGTCACTTCTCAAAGGCCACGTTTTTTTTTAATACTATTGATTTGAGGATTAAGTTTAAACCTGAATTTTGGAGGGGACACCACAAAACCACATCTTTTCATGTGTTTATAGTCTATGGTGTATAACCTTTTTAGTAAAATGCTTGTCTTCCACCCATTTTTAAAGTTATGTGTTTTACCTTTTGCTTTCAATTTGTAGTCATTCTTCATATATTTTTGATAATAATCCTCTTAATTATATTCGTTGAAAATATCTTCTTGCAGTTTGTGGTTTGTTTTTCCCTCTCAATGAAAAGATGTCTCAATTTAATGTAGTTTAATATGTATATTTTTCATCTAGAATTTGTGTGTCAGAAATCTTTAAGGTTGTAAAGATATTCTTTATTTTCTTCTAAAAGTTAAAATTTTTGCTTCACATTTAAGTGCTTAATCATATGGGCTTGATCTTGGGGTAGAGTATTAAATAGAGATTCAATGTATTTTCTTTATCTTTTTTCCATAAAGATAAATTTTCTTAGCATAATTTTAAAGTATTCCCTTCTTTAAGAAAAGAGCTACAGTGCCACATTAGCTCCCATAATCCATGAGTCTGTTTCATACTCTATTTCATTCCATTGATTGATCTATCCTTCCTCCAATATGATACTATCTTAATATTTAATAGTAGTCACTGGCCCATAATAACTATGACATCCTCAGAGACATCCATTGCGAATACCTCCTACTCAAGGAAGTAGAGCTAATTCTTGATTAGACCTTGGTTCTGCTCCCCTTAAGGAATTCTCTAACTTAGCATTTTTCATGGTTCTTGAGTTTAACTTTACAGCTTTCTCAGTCTGCTTGGAGCTATGCAAATTTCAGGACCTGAAGTTTGTTTTAAGACTGGCATAGTTGAATGCTGTTAAAGTCTACACTTTGTTGTTGACTCTATTTATTAGAGTTTGCTTTTGGCAAAATAGTTCCTTCTGATAGGTTTCTGATCAGTTTGCTTCTAGTTAATTCCACGTGCCTATAACTGCACCTAAATTCTTTTGTAGATATAGTTCTCAAATCTGATTATTTCTTGTTTCTTTGCCACCATCCTTTATCTCTTAATGTTGGCTTTAAGGCCATCAGGCTTGGGAAGAAAGGCCAATACCTTAATTTATTCTTTGCTACTTGTCTCAATCTTGTTTTTGAGACAGGGTCTCACTATGTAGTCCTAGCTGGCTTGGAACTCACTGTGTAGCTTACACTGGCCTCAAACCTACAGTGATCCTCCTGCCTCTGCCTCCTAAGTACTAAGATTACAAGTACATTACCATGCCCAGCTGTTGTCTCATTCTTTTTTTTTTTTTTTTTTGGCCATTTTTCTTCTTTTTTTTTTTGGTACTGAGGATTGAACTTGGGACCTTGTGCCTCCAAGGCAGGCAGCAGAACCACTGAGCTAAATCCCCGGCTGTTGTCTCATTCTTAATGGCTCTGTCACATAAAGTTTTTCTCAATCTTTTAGGCTCTGTATTTCTGCATTCTCTTTATTCCTTTTCATTTTTATTTGAAACCAGCCAATTCTTATTTGAGATCATCTTGTTTGCTAATATCTTGCTATGGTAAATACATCAGAAACAACCATAATACGTGGTTAACCTTTCCCCCTCAGTGTTTTTGCCCAGACCAATGATGGCAAACCTTTTAGAGAATGAGTGCCTAAACTGCAACCCAAACCCACTTATTTATCACAGAGTGCCAGCACTGCAATGAAACCTGAATACTGAGGTTTTGGTTTAGAAAAACCAACTCATACATTAACATCTTTCATCTTAAAAAAAAAATACAATAACATGTGTGGTATAGGTTCACCACTGCCCTCAACATTATATAATTACTATAAGATTTTAACCTAACACAATGTAGGAGCTGGCAAAACAGTCTCTGTAAAGCTATTATTTTTTTGTGTGTCTGATGATGGAGTTATTTTTTCTTAAAGACCATTACATTTTCAACATATTTTTTTTTCAATTTGAAAAAGAATAAAATCATAGCCAGATGCTTTGTATGAGTAAGTTTACTAAATGGATGCTTTCTTTAAAATGTAAGCTTTAAAACTGGCAACTATTCCAAGCTGGCATAGCCTCTTAACAGTTGTTGGTAAAGACAGCCATCTAGTGGAAATAGTTCTACTTAATTTTTTTTAGTACTGGGGATTGAACCTGGGGCCTTCCCACTAAGCTACATCCCCAGATTTCTTTTCTTTTCTTTCCTTCCTTCCCTCCCTCCCTCCCTCCCTTCCTTTCCTTCTTTTCTTTCTCCCTCCCTCCCATTTTTTTTTCTTTCTTTTTTGAGACAAGGTCTAAGTTGCTGAGTTTCTCAGACTGGACTCAACCTTGTGATTCTTCTGCCTCAGCCTCCCAGAATTCTGGCATTACAGATGTGAGCCACTATTCCCATTTCTACTAATTTTTAAGACCAGCAAATACAATGAACACAAATCCTTGGTCCAACTGCAAAGTGCAATGTTGTTTAAAGCTTAAAAATAGATATATGAAGAGTATCCAGTATTCAGATGGTTCTTATCTTATATCAGGGTCTGAAAGTGAAGAGAAGGAAGGACACGTGGTGAGCTAAGGAGAGAAACTGGTACTTTGTGCATTGGTCTAGGGAATAGAGTGCCATTAGGATAGAAAGAACACTGGCCTCAAATATGCATTGCTTTGGACTGTTTTAAAAAATTTTTATTGGTATATTTTAGGTATACAATATAATGACATTCATCATTGGAAATGTGCACCTTTACATAATCTCTCTTGGTTCTTATTTTCCCCGCTTCCCCTGCCCTCCAACCCCTCCATCCCTCCCTATTTACAAAGACTTTGTTTCCATTTTCTCATTTGCTCATATTAATTCCATCCCCTTCTTTCCTTTCCCCTACCCCTCCCACTTCCCTTTCCCCTTTGCCTCCTATTTCACATTATCTATTATACCTTTTAGTCCTTATTTACACTTTCAGTTTCTCATGCTAGATAAACTATTTGGTATTTACACATGTGTGTCGTATTTATTTCACTTAAGAGTGTCGCCTCAATGTACATCCATTTAGGTATAAATGTCTCTAATTTCTCATTTTTATGGCTGAGTAGTACTCTATTTTATAAAAAAACACATTTTCTTTATCTAGTTTCCAGTTGATGGGCAATTGGGCTGCTTCCAAGTTTTAGCTATTACAAATTGTGTGGCTATGAACATGGTTGCACATATATCACTGTGGTATGATTCTTTTAATTCTTTGGGGAAGATACCCAGCGGGGGAATAGCTGGGTCAAATAGGACTTCCAGTTTAGTTCTTTGAGGTATCTCTGTACTGATTTCCACAGTGGTTGCACCAGTCCACACTCCCACCAGCAGTGGAGAAGGGTTGCTCTTTCCCCACAGCCCTGGCAGCATTTGTTATTGGTTGATTTCATGATAGCAGCCATTCTTTCTGGGGTGAAGTGGAGTCTCAGCATTGTTTTCATCTGTATCTCTCAAATCA
>NW_004624737.1:3010875-3035747 GCF_000247695.1 Heterocephalus glaber | reverse complement strand
GGAGCAGCGGGAGGGATGGTGACCTGGAAGCCCCTTCCTCTGGGCCAGGAGCAGCGGGACAGAAGGTGGCCCAAAAGCCCTTTCCTCTGGGCTGGGAGCAGCGGGAGGGATGGTGACCTGGAAGCCCCTTCCTCTGGACCAGGAGCGGTGGGACGAAGGCTCAGAAGCCCCTACCTCTGGGCCGGGAACAGTGGGACTCAGTACCTTGGTCTGGTGGTCTGGTGTCCTCTGCGTCTTTGTAGTGTGGAATCTGGTGGCTGCCTGTCTGCAGTGGGGTGATTCGGTGTCTTCCGCGCGACTGAGGACCTTGGTAGGGCGTGCACAGACCTGCCTGTCTGCAGCGGGCTGATTCGGCATGTGTTCCGCGTGACTGGGGACCTCGGTAGAGTGTGGGCAGACCTGCCTGTCTGCAGTGAGGTGATTGGGCGTCTTCCGCGCGACTCAGGACCTCAGTAGGGTGTGCACAGACCTGCCTGTCTGCAGTGGGCTGATTCGGCATGTGTTCCGCGCGACTCGATTATGACTATTTTAAAAAATGTCTTATCAATACTGTAACTCTTCTTTTTACTATAAGGAATTAAACTTGAGTGTTGCCTCTGTAATTCAGTCTCTTTTTTGCCAATAATCCTCAATTTAAGATTGGAAATTATTTTGTGCACATTCAATTACTGGAGAGATAATGGTGCTTTCAAAAGTATGAAAATGTTTGAATGACATTATTTGAAAAACACTGCTCTAGAGACTAAGAGCAAATGGATACTCAATTCTCAAAAATTCTATAATCAGATATTAATCATCATACTTCCTTTTGCAAGTTTTGTGTGAAATAATTACACTGAGACGTCCCTATGTAGATGGCTCCAGGTCCCCTTCCCCATGCTGGAGCACTACCTGTGGTCAGCTCACCCCGCTGGCCTTACTCCAGGATCCAGAGCCTCACCTACTTTGTTCCTCCCTGACTTGGGGGGTGGCAGTGGGCAGTGACAAATGAGGATGAATAATAAAGAGACATGGAGTTAGCTCAACATACGGGCAAAAGGGGACTCCTACTTCCAGCAGACCGAGGAGCCCCGAGCCTTTGGCTCACTTCACTTTTATTCACCCAAACACGGGCACAAGCAGTCAAAGTAACACAGGATTCATCTGGTTTCTAATACCCATTAGTACATGCTCTGGTAAACAACCTCAGCTGTCCTAACATTTTCCTAATATGCAGTCACCCTTGAGTGCAGTCTTTCTCCTTTGTGTTCACAGAGGAGGCCAATTAGGCCTTAATTCTCCTCTGATCCTCAGCATCCCTGTACCAATTTTAGTTCTATATTCACATCATAGACTTGTGATAGAATTCTTTGTTTTGTTTTGTCTGAGATAGGGTCTCACTATGTAGTTCATGCTGGCTTTGAACTCACTGTGTAGCCCAGGTTGGCCTCAAACTCACAGCGATCCACCTGCCTCAGCCTTCCAAGTGCTGGGATTACAGGCATGCGCCACCATGTCTGTGATAAAATTCTTAATAATAATATTTCTATTGTTGCTTGGCATGGTGCTATACACCTGTAATCCCAGCACTCTGGAGGCTGAGGCAGGGGAATTGCTGTGAGTTCGAGGCCAGATTGGGCTACATAGTGAGTTCAAGGCCAACTTGAACTACGCAGGGAAATTCTATTGTATCACTATTTTTAGCTACAATGAATCATTATTAAACTTTTATATATATATTTCTTTTTTTTAATACTGGGCATTGAAATCAGGGGCTTATGGATACTAGGCAAATGTTCTACAACTGAGTGATATTCCCAGCTGTTGATATATATTTTTGAACCTGGGATATAACCCAACATAATAATAAAAAATTGCTAACTTTACAGCCATGAAAATTAATGCAAAATGATATTAAAAGTTATTTTACTCAATTTACTGAAACTCACCTGAGATCAATTGGCTAATAGAGTTCTTACATGAAAAAAATTTAAGGATAGAATGGCTTTTAAGACTGTAATGAGATTTTTGTGAAAAATTATAATCTAAACTTCAAATTGTCTGATTATGTAATAAAAAATTTTTGAATTTTTTTCCCCTCTGAAACTGCCAAATTGCCTCTAGTTCCTTAGATACCAGTTTGAAAAATCACTGCTATAGATTTTGGCAATTTTAACTGCATGATTTTGGACAAAAAGAATATAAATTTCATTGGTTTTTGAGGACAAGCAGAAAACACTGTGAGTGGGAATCTTTGATGTCTAGATTGTTGACTTAGTAATAATTCTTCTTTTTTTGGTACTGGGGATTGAACTCAGGATTGCGTACTTGTGAGGCAGGCAGCAGCACCACTGAGCTAAATCCCTGGCAACTTAGTAATGATTCTTGTGAAGTAATTCAACTGCTATTCTCTGAGCAAGAGTAGACAATCTAGGTGATATTGAAAGTCCCAAGTACCTACTTTTACTTTTAAATGGAGAAATGAGAATAACTTTAAAAATTATACCAATTCTTTTTTTTTTTTTAGACAGGGTCTTGCTAGGTAGGCTGGCCTTGAACTTATACTGTAGCCCAGGCTGGCCTTCAACTCATGGAGTGATCCTTGTGCCTCAGCCTCCTGAGTGCTGGAACTATAGGTGTGTCACCACACCTGGCAAAAAAACTACACTAATCATTATGAAGGAATTCCTATAGATGGATATGTGGATGTATGTGTGTGTGCATGTGTACAGTCATATATTATCTTAATCACTTTCCTTGCTGCAGAGACAAAATACTTCAAACCCACAATTTAAAACATTTGGTTCACATTTTTAGTCCATAGCTAGCCCGCTTCAAAGCAGAGAGGCCTAGTGAAAGAGTTTGGGTGAAGGAGAGCTCCTCACCTCATGGCAGTGTGGAAGCAGAAAACACGAAGCAAGAAGCAGGGGAAGGAGACAGGTCTTTCCAGGCCACACCCTCAGTGATCTGCCTTTTCCAACCAGCCCCCACCTCCCAATACCACCACAGCTGTAGCACCCCCCTAATTCATATGCCCTGCCTCTGAGCACATGAGGCTTTGAGGAGAACATTCATATATAAACCATGACATGTGTGTATGCTTAAACTTTTTCAGTTTTTCACTGAGGTATATTTTACATAGTGTAAAATGCACTGATCTTTTTTTGATGATCAATAATCTTTAACTACATTATTCATGATTTGTTCTTATGGTTATCTCCCATGCAGTCATTAGTTATCAGTGATAATGCACTAATCTTAAGTGTGTTCTACTTGTGGCTATCCTTGGGTGATCATGACATAAATTCTCCATATTGTGTGCATCTTTCATTCTTCAATTCTTTCTTGAAAAGAATTTTATTCTTTTAATGAATTTCTGAGTAGTTCTCCATTCTATGCATCTTTCTTCCTTCCCTTCCTTCTTCTCTTCTCTTCTCTTCTCTTCTCTTTCTTCAGGACCTCATGCTCGCCAAGCAGGCACTGTGCCACTAAGCTACATTCCTGACCCTCATTCTATCTATGTTTATTTGTTTATCCACCCTTTAATGGTGGACATATAGTTGTCTCTAATTTTTTGCTGTTATAGGTAAAACTGCTATGATCACCAGTATGCAAGTCTTTGTGTGGTATATACTGAATTTTTATTTCTCTTAGCTAGATGTCTAAAATTAGTATTGCTGGACCATCATGTTGGTATCATTCCTGTTATTAGAAAGTACCAGTTTTTCACAGTGGTTGTACCAATATACATAGTGAACCAGCAGCGTGTGAGTTCCAGTTGATCTGCATCTTCTTTGACACTTGGTATATAGTCAGACTTCTAATTTTAGCTCATGAGTATGTAATGGTATATATTTAAATAAGTGAAAACTTATTACTCCTTTCAATACTGCAATTGTATTTTTGTTTATGTATTAGTTTTTAAGTTAGAAGACAATCTGATATATAAATGAAATATTTTTGACCTATTATTGTCCTTTTCCTAGCAATAGCTTGGTTCAACTTTCTTTTAGTTTAAGATCTATACATATATTGTTTCATTAGAACTAAAATGTTTACTGTAAAGGATAAACTTCAGTGGAGTCAATGAATGTACCTATGAAGTTATCTAAAGGACATTTATTATGATTATTATTATTGTTATTTTTATTTTTAAACAAACTTTAAGCTGGGCTAATTAGGCCTCACTAGCCACATTGAAATTATATACAACTTTTATTTTATTTTATTTCACTGTATTTTTTGCAGTGCTAGGGCTTGCACGTGCTATGCAAGTGCTCTACCACTGAGCTATAACCCCCAGCTCTAGGGATACTTATTTCTTTCCCATATACTTTAAATTTTTACATTTTTTTATTGGTTATAGAGATTAATTGGTTTAATTTTGGCAGATTCATAGATCCACACTACATGTACTTTGATCATTTTCACCCCTCCGTGACCCCCTTTCCCTGCTCTCCCCTCTAGTTTCATCTTTTTTGGGGGGTTCAATGTGTATATTTTGTTCAGATCCCTTCCTTTTATTACCCTTAGTCCCTCCTGCCCTCCCTCTTATTCTCTTCCTCTTATATTAATAGCTTCCCTTCTGCTTTCTTGTCTTTTTTAAGATTCCACATATTAGGTAGAACCTAATCTTTCTGAGTCTGGTTTATTTTGCTCAACAAGATGGTCTCCAGATCCATCCACTTTCTTGAAAATGAAAGAATTTTGTTCTTCCTTATAGCTGAATAATACTCCATTGTATGTATATAACACATTTTTCTTTATCCAGTCATCTGTTGATGGGTGTCTAAGCTAGTTCCATACCCTGGCTATTGTGAATTTTGCCACAATAAATATGGGTATGCAGGTATCTCTATAGTATGCTGAATTAAATTCCTTTGGGTATATGTGAAGGAGTGATATAGCTGTATTAAATGGTAGCTCTAATTTTAGGGTTTTTTTTGTTTTGTTTTTTTGGGTACTGGGGATCGAAGTCACGACCTTGCATTTGTGAGGCAGGTGCGATGCCACTGAGCTAAATCCCTGGGCCTATTTTTAGTTTTTTGAGGACCCTCCATACTGATTTTCATAGGAGCTATACTAATTTACATTCCCACTAACAGTGTAGAAGGGCTCCTTTTTCCGTGCATCCTCACCAGAATTTATTGTTTTCTGTATTCTTGATGATAACCATTTCACCTGGGGTGAGATGGAATCTCAGTGTAACTTTGATTTTCATTTCCCTAATGATTAAAGATGTTGAACTTTTTCCCACATACTTATTGGCCATATATACTTCTTTTGAAAAGCATTTATTAATTCACTTGCCCATTTATTGATTAGACTATTTGATTTTTGGTGTTATACTTTTTAGTTCTTTATATATTCTAGGTATTAATTCTTTGTCAAAAGAATGGCTGGTAAAGATTTAGTTATTTCCTTTTCTGTGCAGAAACTTTTTAATTTGATGTACATTAGTCCCATTTGTTGATTCTTGCTATTATTTCCTCAGCTGATTGACTCCTATTTAGGAAGTCTTTGCCTGTGCTTATGTCTTTAAGTGTTTCCCTTCTGTTTTCTTCTAGCAGTTTCAAGGTTTCGGGTCTTATAACCTAAGTTTTTGATTTACTTGAAATTGATTTTTACACAGGGTGAGAGACAGGGATCTAATTTCAATCTCTTTAAGTGTATATCTAGTTTCCCCAACACCATTGTTAAAGATGCTGTCTTTTCTCCAACATATATTTTTGGCTCCTTTGTCCAGAATCAGATGGCTGTATTTGTGTGGCTTTGTTTCTGTGTCTTTTATTCTGTCACCATGATCTATGTGTCTATTTTTGTGCCAGTACTATGCTGTTTTTTTTTAAACTGTACCTTTGTAATATAATTTAAAATTGGGTATTGTGATAATTTCAGCCTTTTTTTTCCCCCTTAGGATTGCTTTGTCTATTCTGGGTCATCTGTAGATTTTAGGATTTTTTTTTTTAGTTCTGCAAAGAATGTCACTGTTATTTTGGTGGAGATTGGATTGAATCTGTAGATCACTTTTGGTAATATGGTTATTTAGACAATATTAATTCTGCTAATCCATGAACATGGGAGGTCTTTCCATCTTCTGGTGCTGTCTTCAATTTCTTTCTTCAGGGTTCTGCAATTTTCATTGTAGAGATCTTTGATCTTCTGAGTTAGAGTTATCCTAGGTATTTTATTTTATTTGAAGCAATCCTGAATAGAAAGCAACATTTATTTTTAATACCACATGATTTTTCTTATTTTCAATTACTTATATAAGATCATGAATTTTGATAAAATATTTTTATTCATTTAGGAATGAATTTAAAAATGGCTTACTCCATCTTTACCTAAAAATTTGATTTCTTTTTAACTCTGGACAAATTGTTGACAAAAAATGTAAAATAGCATTAGTAATTTTTAGGAGGTAACTTCTGCTTTCTAAAAATCAACTCTCAAAGGTTTTATTTTAAACCTCAAAAGTAGCTGAGTGTGGTGGCACATGCCTATAATCCCAGCACTTGGGAAGTTGAGGCAGGAGGATTGCCATGAGTTGGAGGCCAGTCTGGGTTACATGGTGAATTCAAGGCCATCCTGAACTATATAGTGAGATCCTGTCTGAAAAAAACCAAACCAAACCAAAAAACCAACCAACCAACCAATCAACCAACCACAGAAGTCTGGTTTATTAATTTCACAGTAGCAAGGGCTTTTGACTTAATAGTTTCTGCTTTAGCCCCCCCCCGCCACAAGCTTTGTTAAAATAGGTAGATCTTTTTCTAAAGATCATTCTCTATAATATAGCCAAATTTTAAAAAATAACATTTGAAATCTGTACACTTATTTTCTTAAAACAATGAAACAAAAAAATAAAGATTGTGATTTCTAAGTTTTTTTCTGTAACTGATTGAATTCCATATCTAGCATCATTAGGTGTGTTCATGAGTCTGTAGTCTCATAACAAGGCCCTGTGTACATATACCTTTCCTCATAGCTTTGGTTGTTCATGTGGAAATTCATGTAAGAATATTTATTTCAGTGTTATTTGTGTGGTCTCTATTTAGATGTTCTCTTGAGTACCCATTACTAAGAGAGTGGGTAAGTAAAATGTGGGGATTGCATACCATGAAAACAAGTAAAGAATTAGAAGTAGCTAAGTAGATTTACACAGGTCACTGTACATGAATTTAGAGGCATAGTGAGCATGAAAGAATAGTACAATAGAAAGAAGTGTAGCATAATATTATTTAAAGTAAGTTAAAATTATTTTTATCTTTATACAAAACAATGTATATTACAAGAACACTTACAAACAAAAAGATACTGGGTCAACTCATTGACCCAGTTCCCTATGGGGGGTAGGAAGGAGGAAAGAGGAGGGAATGAGGATTAAAGGGAGAATAAATAAACTATGGGCGAGGCCTTGTGTAGACCAATGATGATAATGGAACTTGATGTGAGGAATATGATTAACTCAACCTTGTGTAGCTGGAGCATTCACTTCTCGTCCCCCCAGATCCCTGAGATAAAAAGTGTCTGTACTCTTTCATCATGTATTTGCTCTGCATGTGTATCTAATCTTTTCAGATAATGTTCCGAGCAAGTTTGGGAATACCTCACTTTTAAAATCTCACTTTTTTTTTTCAGGTACTGGGGATCGAACTCAGGATCTTGCGCTTGCAAGCCAGGCACTGTGCCACTGAGCTAAATCCCCAGCCCCTAAAATCTCACTTTTAAATTTGTCTCTGATATGGAGTCATGAAAGACATTTTTTACAGATTTTATTTTTTCCCAAACCACAATAAGAAACAAAGAACTCTTTCAATCCTCAAGTCAAAAAAGAAATAGAAGTAGAATGCGGTATATTATATAATGCTATTAATATAAATTAAAATTATATGCACACAGAACAGTATATTTTACAGAACATCTATCAGCAGAAAGACTCTGATTGAACTTGTTGTTGCTGTTGAAGAGTGGAAGGGATAGTCGCATACATCTGTATTGGCACACAGTAGTAGGAATGGAAGTTTAAAAATGGGGCATGTGGGAAAAGGATTGGAAAAAATAATTCAGTAGATCTGAGACACCGAATTAAAGATTATTTCATGCATATTCTCTCATTTTGTTCCTACAACAACTCTGTGAAGTGGGTTATGATTTTTATTTTACAAATAAGAAAACTGAGAGCCAGAATAATTAATGTTTTACTTAGCAGACAACCAAAGCTTAAGTAATACAGATATTTATTATTTCTGTGCTCAATATTTCATATTATATCTTCCTGAGAGAAGAAAGATCAAGCACAGAATATAAAAGTAACTTAACCCATAATTTAGAAGGATTTATTGGTTTTGTTTTTTTTTTTTCAATTCTCCCAGCTATGTGGTACCTTTCCTTGGCCTTTTAAAACATACTTGTTACTCTTTAACTGTGTTAAAATTGAAAAACTAGTGGTCTGGTTTTTACATACCATGCTGCAATCAAATTGAGATCTTACCGAGTAGTTACTTATTAAGTGGAACATACGATAATTTCAGAGTTGACATTGGAATTGACTACAGGTGAAGCTGAACCCTGTATTGCCTTAAACTTCTGCTACTGATTGCAGTGGAAAAGAGTTTATAGTAGTTCATCTTATTATCTTATTATAATGTGATCTTGTAGCATGCAGCCTTTGAAAACAATTTTCCCAAGGAAAAAAATTTAGTTTTTCCTAAAAAGTACTTTATAACGAACACTAAACACATCTGTATTCAGATTTGTAAAGAAATTATCTATTGAGTCAAATTCTATTTACATTCATTTTCTTATGTTAATATCAAATCTCAATTATAGATTACTCATAATTTAGTTTTAAAAAAATTCTCTTACTTAGGTAGAGAACAGGAAAAGTGAGACTAAGGTACAGAAAAAGGAAAATGGGAAATTCAGTAGTTACTAGCAACAACAAAAAATTCTTTTAATTGAATACAAGGGAAGGAAAATAGAAAAGTAAAAATCAAAATCACTTGTCATTGGGCAAGGCAGACAGGAATATGAATTTGATTCTTACTTAGTTAAAACATTTTTAAAAAAAGTGTTTTCGTGTATGTGTGGGTGCAAAGTGAGAAATAATCAGAAATTTGGCTCTTTGTTTCAATGGTGTATTTCCAAGGCTACAAGCCCATCCTAGAAAAGCTCACTCTACATGTTCTTCACCAAGAACATCAGCTAATAACTGCCCCCTCCCCCTACAACAGGTCCTGTTCACATTAGGAGAAAAAGATGATTCTCCCTTTACATCAAGGGCTGGTACCCTTTAAAACTATGGTGCCATAGTCCCTATCCCTTCCCTTTGGCATTTTGGATATGGCTTATGGAGAATTTCTTTGGCCACAATTTCCTGATAGGGAAAGAAGCAGGATACTGAAGGAAGGAGTATGCAGGCTGCCAATTTTTTGTGACCGAGGCACGTAGCTGACTGTCATAGCAGAGAGGGAGAAATGTGTTGGCAATCAATTTTGGTACAGCATAGATGCTTCTGGTTGCCAATCTATGTTTTGAGTTAAAACATACTTTTGATTTGGCAATGGGGATGGTAATGGTGCTGGGTACAGGGGAAGGGATGGGATTGGGTGAAAATGATTGGTGTCTGAGCAAATGAGTTCTTACATGACTCTCCCCGTTAGGAAAAGCTTTGGAAGGAACATAATTGTTTAAAATTGATAGACTCCTGCAGAACTTCCCAAAGGAGGATTTGGCTCTTCCTCTATTCCTGATGATGGTGTCCTACTTATTTACAGCTTAAACTAGAATTTTTCTTTGGCCCAATAGGTTGCTGATAACTTTTTCTCCATGCTGAGGATTGAACCCATGTCCTAAGGCATGCTAGGTAACTTTTGCATCACTGAGCTACAGTCCTAACCCTATTATTGATAACTCTTGAAACACAAAGCATTTATATTTAAGCATTCATCTGCATGTTGGTCACATAAACTGGCAGGTCAGAGTTATTAGATTCTTACTGTGCTAGTTATGATGTAGGAGAGTTTGAAAAGTAGAATATATTCTAGAGGATTTCCTTGTTAGTAAGAAACTTGTCTAATTACAGAGATAAGTTATAACTCAGATATGATTATAGTAACTGTACACATATACAAATATGTTTAAGTGAAATGACCCTGAAACTATAAAAAATTAAAAGAAGACCCTACTGTGGTATGGAAAAGTTTCTTGGAGATTAGACTTTGACTTGGAACCAGGGGATGGAGCAGGGTTAAGATAGAAGGGAGGAAAACATGCGTTCTAAATAGTCCAATTTAATGTTTAGAAGAAAACTTATGGTGTACATATACTCTAAGTAATTGAAAATGTAATAGTTTTAAAACTGTAAGTTATAAACGGTGCATTTATGATGAAATCAAAAGAGTTTATTTCAGTTTTTCATGTTAGAAAATTGTGGAGAAATCTTTTATAGTCAAATAGTATTGTTGCTAGTGTTTTAAGTACCTACTTACTTTGTTGAGTCATTTGCCAATGGGAATGAAAGATCAATGACTTAGAAGTAACAAGGAGTAGGAAGTCAATATGGAGAGTTTTTTCTTACTTTTTAAAATTTGAGCTGGAGTGTTTTTAGGTGAGGAAATAGTGCAAGGTAAGTCCAATTGGTTGATATGGCTGGATTTTAGAATGTTTGAATGCTATGTAGATAAATATTACCTGATGGATGATGAGAAAGCATTGAAGGTTTTACAGTGTGGTGGCGGATTTATGAAAGCAGCAGTTTAGTTTATGGTCTCTCTATACTAGTAGAAGGATCAAAGATTAGAAGAGGTTGAGATTAGATAATGATCCTTCCTGCAATTCACTCCATTTCTGGGATTATTTCATTCACAAGTTAATTGGCTGCATATCCTTTCTCTTCTCTTGATTCTCTTTTCTTACCCATAATGTTCTACAAAAACAAGAAAAAAACACATTTTTCCTCACAAACACATTCATAAATAAAATAAGTAAGTTAGGATTTTGTTTGGCTGTAAATAAAGGAAAACATCAATAATAGTTTAAATCATAAGAACATTTATTGTTCCTTAATAAAAACTTTGGAAACAGGTATTTCCAAGTTAACTTGATGGATCATTGAGGGCATCAAAGATCTACGGCCTTTTCATCTTTCTACTCTACTTTCCTCATTGAGCTGACCAGTAGTCTTAATAGATGCCACTTCATGTCTTCAAGGTAGTGGTCAAAGCTCTGGGTATTATATAGCTTTATATCTATATTCTAAGAAGGATGGAAGGGACAGGTACAAAAGATTTGCTACTTCCAGGACTCATCTTTTTATCTGAGAAGGGAAATCATTCAGTATACTACCCCTTATATCTCATTTTATAAAATGAGATTGCATTTCTATTGTAAGACAATCTATGGTAATATAGAATAAGACTGCCTGGACTAGTTTAAGTCAATCATAACTCATCCCTTGGGGCTGGGTTAGATCTCTGGCTCTATGTTAAGTGAAAATGTAGGATTTTAATGTCATGGAAGTAGGATAGGAAGCTTAAGTAGTGGTAAATAAAATTGTGTTTATGTGTATGTGTGTATTTGTGTAGAAGGGGAAATAAATGTCAATACATATTGAATATAAAGTAAAGTAGTAATATATGCAATGAAGTAAAGGAAGGCAAGAAGTAGCATATGATGACCAACATTCTGTTTTAGACTAAGTATTCAGGGAGGGCTCCTCTACCAGGTGATATTTGAATAGAGACCTCAATAAGTGAGGAGAAATACATCTGGAGAAAGAGTGCTCCAGATAGAGGGAACACATTGAAAAGTCCTGATTAGGAATATGTTTAGTATGACTGAGTGTTATGGTTTATATCTAGATGTCCCCCTAAAACCTCATGCGATCATAAGTGGGATGGTTGGAAGGTGATTGGATTATAGGGGGAGTATAGCTGACTTGTTCTTAGGAGTTGCGGCCCAAAAAGGCAAGTCACTGTGGGTGTGACTGAGAAGGTTATTTCTTCCTGGCTCCTCCCTTAACTCTCTCTGCCTCACGGCTGCCATGAGGTGAGCAGCTGTTCTTCTGCCTTGTCCTTATACTGTGATGTCCTGCCTTGGAGCCACCTGACTATGAATTGAAACCTACCAACTGAGATCCAAAATAAATCCTTTCTCCTTTAACTTGCAGGTGTGGGGTTTTTTATCCCAGCAGTGAAGGAAGTAACTAAGACATTGAGTGACACCAAGAAGGGAAGCAATGTTGATGTAGGGTCAGGAAGCATGGTAGACATGGATGTTGATGAAATTGCCAGAGGCCAGATCAAGGCCTTGTAGATTATGATAAGGACTATGTATTTCATTATATTAAAAGACATTGAAAGGTTTGAGCAAAGAAGGAATGTGAGGAAGTTTCCATAAAAAAAGATTACTTCAGCTATTCTTGAAAAATTGACTGTAGGAAGCAAAGATACAAGTAGAGAAACCAGATAGGAAATGATTGCAGTGGCAGGCTATAGAAAATATTAGCTGGGACCAAAGTAAAAAAGGTGAAAAGATGAGAATTATGTGGACTTGGAAGATATTAAGAAAGTGGAACAGGAGGATAGCAAGTTTGAGCCAGCCTGGGCAACTTAATGAGACCCTGTCTCAAAACAAAAATATAATAGAGCCAGGGATTTAGCTCAGTGGTTCTGCCACCTGCCTTGCAAGTGCAAGGTTCCAAGTTTGATTCCTGGTACAAAAAAAAAAAAATATATATATATATAATAGAAAGAGGGCTGGGAATGTAGCTCACCGCTAAAGGATCTGGGTCCAATCCTCAGTAGTGAGGGGAAAAAAGAAAGAAGGAGAGAAAAAGGGAACAAACAGATTTTTTTGGGGAGGGAAAAATCAAGAGTTTGATTTAGGACTTTAAATTTTTAAATCTGGTAGATTTATAAGATCCACAGTTTTCTTTTTAGCTCTTGATTCTTACCAAGAATGCATTATGTACATCTAACATTTTCCTTTTCAGTCCCAGTGGCTTGCACAACAAAAAATATGGATAGAAAGAAAGAAGAGTAGAAAAGAAATATCTAAGAAGTGACTTAAGAAAACTGGAAGAGAAGGGAAAGGTTAGAAGGTAGGGAGTAGAACTTGTGCAGTAGTGGTGACAGAGGTGGAAGAATCAAGAGGTGAAAACTTGTATCTCCAACAGCTCCCAAATATGCCGATATTGATGCTCTGGATTACAGAATATATTTTGAGTAACACTATTATAGATGTTGTATCATTTAGAAATACTTCCAGACTTCCAGTGTCATGGCACCCAAGTGAGTGTCCCGAGTCGGGTGCTGGGAACCTCCAGCAGGCTAGACGACCTTCTGTGACTTCTGCTGGCTGCAGGCTGCATGGGAAGGACTCCGAGGACCGGGAGCCACGTGATGGAGGCAGTGACCTTTGAGGATGTGGCTGTGAACTTCACTAGGGAGGAGTGGGCTTTGCTGGATCCATCCCAAAAGCAGCTCTACAGAGATGTGATGTGGGAAACCTTTAGGAATGTGGCTGCCATAGGAAGAAACTCAGATAAGCAGCAAGTTGAAGATGAGTACAAAACTTTCAGGAAAAGTCTAAGATTTTCCTCCATTCTTATAAAGAAAATTTAAGCACCCAGAACACTGATCTTCACCAAAGCTGTAAATCTCATAGTGATCGTTTCTCCCATGGTGAGGGGCACATGTTGGCATTGGTACTTCACACATCACAGACATGAAGTTCAAATATGCTGCTCATGACTAATGATTTTATGCATCTTAGAGATACTGAAGACAACAATGTCATTTAGTCTACCATAAACTAGCCCATAAAGCATTCCTATGTAAATACAAAAGAATCAAACTTACTGCATTCATATTATCAGATCATAGGGCAATGACACTAGAAATGTCAAAAATGTATAGAAACTATGGGAACTTGAGAATACTATCTTCTATTAATGAGTCTCAGAACAAATTAAAGAAAACATAAGTTTCTAGAGTCCAGTTATAATACCATTTGTAGGAAAATGAAAGCACCTTGTGACCACAATATTAAGTGACGTAAATAAGACACACAAGCTTAGATAATATAAGGTTTCTCATAAATGAGAACTACAATATATAACTGAAGTGCAGAATAAAAGATAGGCAGTAGGAAAAATCAAAATGAATGTTTGGCATGTGGGAAGTGAACTGAAAGGAAGGAAGGGAGAGAAATGAGATTGGAAAAGAGTGACAAATTGTGAAGTGCTGTGTATATGCACCAAGTCCCTATCAAGAATGTGCTCATCATGTACTACAAACATACTGTAACTATATACAAAGAGGTCCAGTGGATTCAGGGAGGGGAGGGAAAGGTTTAAAACTGTATTACAAATTATGTACCTGTACCAACTCCTCACCATACATGTAATCATCATGCACTACAAAACTTGTACTACCAAGAAATAATTTAACAATTAAAAACATCAGACTTGGGCTGAGGATTTAGCTCAGGAGTTCTGCTGCCTGCTTTGCAAGTGCAAGGTCCCGAGTTCGATCCCTGGTACCAAAAAAAAAAAAAATCGGACTCGCAAGCTTAAATATTACATAGTCTGTCTTATATGAGTAACTAAAAATAAATAATTTGAAGAGAAACATACAAAATACATAGTAGAAAACAAAGAGAAAGTTCTTTTTCCAGACTTGGGTTCAAGAGATGGATGGAGGGAAAAAGATGGAGAAGTGGATGAAAAAAGATGAAGATGTGTTATATGTATGTACCAACTTTCCACAATGAATGTGATTATTATGTACTATGAACATTTACTAATACAAATAAATAATAAAATAGAAAGAAAGAAAAAGAAATACTTCCAGCTGCCAGAATAGTGGCCCAAATGTAAATAGGTTTATTATTCTTATACAACAAGATCTGGAGACCCAGGGTAGGTGTCATCAAATTTCATGCTCCATCTATTCATCTTCTGCATAGTGGTTTGTTGCTTTATGGCTGAAAACTGGCTGCTGCTATTGCAGACATTTAATCTATGATCTTGGCAGAAAAATGAGGAAAGGGGCAGTGCTAGTTGTATTTGCCTCTTTCATCAGGAAACTCTTTTCCAGTATCTTATTTAGCCAAAACTGTTCATTTAGCCACCCTAGTTGCAAGAGAAACTGGGTAAGAGATTATTCAGAATTTCTAGCTCTAATAGTAGAGGAAATCAAGAAAGAAAAAGTAGAGTTGGATGCTAACCTATGGTTACTGCAACATAGTTATAAGGAAATGGCACATGCCATATACTATTGATGATTGAGTTTGTATCAGTACATGTTCGGTCATTTCCACTTGGTGTACTCTGCTCTCAGAGTACATCCTTACTTCAACAGTGCCTATGGAGGGTTGCCTCCCTGTCTTTTACTTGAGGATTTAAATCCTATGCCAACTTTGCAGTTGCTGAGTCTATCAATTTCTGGATATTTTTAAAGCTACTCTTCTGAAAAAGCCAACTGACAGTATGGAAAACTGGGCACTCCCATCTTATGTAACTATTGCATTTTTTTTCATGGAATTTTGAACACACTGATAGCACTGGTCTGACCCTGAAGCCAATTTAGAGAATCTGGTTTATTTATTTCTAATTCATTAGTAGAAATGGAGCTAAATTGGTAATATTTTCAGAATCAAAATGTGATTAGGGTCATTTAAAAATTTTCTTCCTATCATGTTTACCACATGGACAAGTGTTGGTTTGAGACAATAGAAGCAGGTATACACTCCTCTTTCTAGGGAGGGAACTGTTCAATAAAATTCTTAATTCATTCTCTAACCCTAATAGACTCTATGTGAATTGTATCGTTTGTCTGAATGAGAAAAGGCTTTAGGATCAGAATGCTATATGCCTCAGCCAGTAAATTTCTTCTTTCAACAACAAACAGCAGTTAAGCATCTAATAATTCATTGCTTCAGCAAATATTTATTGGTCATTGACTATGTGACAGATCCTGTACTATGCAGTAGACAAGAGACACAGAATGTGAGGTCACAGTCTGGAGGGGGATGTAGTTAACCAAATGGACAATTACAATGAAGAATCCAACCCAGAATGGGAGGAGGAATTGAAGACATTTTCTGGAGGAAATGTTGTCTGAACTGAGACCCCAAAGATGAATAGAGAGGAATTAGCCAAAATGGTGAGGGAAGTGGAGATATGAGGAAGGTAGAGTGCTCAGGTAGAGTAGCGTATGTGAAGGCCCAAAAGTGACACAGAATATTGGTTTATCTAGGACCACAAAAGTTCAGTGGAACTGTTTGTCAAGTGTAAGTTATAGGTGCAGAACTAAGTGGGAAATAAAGAGGCAAGTTCCGAAATCTGTCAAGGTAGGGGAGAAGTGAGGGTGGTTGAAGAAGGAGCTATAGGAGAAGTGAAGCTTGAGCTTAATCTTAATGTTGAAAAATGAAAACCAAAAAACATAAAACATAAAGCACAGGTGCTGGCAGAATGCTAGGTATAAAACTGGTGGGTCAAACAAATGTTCCTTGGTACCCTTCCTCATGTACAGTCTTAGTGGGAATACACATTAGAAATAATTATACATAGACATACAGTAATGCAAACTGTGGTAAATTTTATGAAGGAAAAGTAGAAGATGATGTCATAGATTTAATTTAGATGGGGGTGGTGATGCTCAGGGCAAGTGAGGGAGTGACATTTAGGCTGGGATCAGAAGGATAGACATGAATTTGGCAAAAACTCATGGAAAGTGGTTTGACAGAGGGGAAAACACATTTGAACTCACTGAAATAGAAATAATTTGATGTCTGAAGACTTGAAAGAATATCCATGTGACTGAAGGAAAATGAGAAGTCAAAGAGAAATGAGATAAGGATGAAAAAGTACAAGAAGCAGGATCATTCAGGGTAGTGACAAGGATTCTAGATTTTTGCCTTGATTTTAATCTGAAGCCACTGAATAGTTTTGATCAGATTTACATTTCAAGAATATTTTTTCTGAATATTGTGTAGCCAGAATGAACTGGGGAAGGGGAAGATTGAAAATGAGATCAGTTAAAAGGCTATGGCAAAAACAACAACAACAACAAAAGGCTATGGCAAGTGTTGGGGATGTGACTCAATGGTAGAGTGTTTGCTTAGCATATGTGAGCCCTGGGTTAAATCCTTAGTACTGAAAAATAAAAGCTATGACAGAAGTTGAGGAGGGAAACAAGAAACAAAGATGGCTTGGATAGAGCCAAATGTTGAGTAGAAGAATATGGGTTTGAGATATGCATTCAATGTAGAATCAGCAGGAATTGGTGATTGATTAGGTCTGGGAAGTAAGCAAGTGGGAATATCAATAATGACTTCTGGTTTCTGGTTTGGACAACTGGTTTGATGGAAACATTGTTTACTGAGATATGAATGATTGGCACAACAGTTTTGGATAGCAATTTTTAACATATAAGGTGTTAAAAGCTTAGGAAGCATCCAAGTGGAAGGTCAGGAGAGAAACATGATATGAAGATAAAAATCTGGGAACTGGTAGCATACAAGTGATGTTAGAATCAATGAGAATGAATTAGATCATCTTTTACAGAGTAGGAAGGGATGAGCCCAGAATGGAGACCTGGAATAAGGCTAGTCTTTAGATTGGGAAGAGAAAGGAGAGCTGGAAAAGGAGACAGACAAAGTAAGTAGGAAGGTCAGGAAAAATTAAGAATAAAGTTTCATGGAGCCGGGGATTTAGTTCAGTGGTTTTGCTGCCCGCTGCGCAAGTGCAGAGACCCGAGTTTGATCCCCAGTGCCAAAATGAACAAACAAAAAAAGAATAAAGTTTCATGGACTTGGAAGAATGTTGTGAAGATTTCAGCCAATTGAGATACTTAGTAAGATGGAGATTGAAAGTGTCTGTGGGATTTGGCAACTTTAGTAAGAAAAATTTCATTAGTGTTGGTCAGTGAAGGAGACAGATGGGGGTGTGGGTGCAGGTGGAAAAGTAAATGAGAGATGGAAAAATAGGTCAAATTTTGTAGGCAATGCTGTCAGTTGAAATTATTGCCTTTAAGAGAGGAAAGGATAATAATTAGGGGGAATTTAAAGGGATTGTTGGACTGTGTACAGTAACCAATCCACTAAGAATTTTAGTCTATAGTTTAAATGGACAGCAGTCTGCACAGCTGTGTGATTTCCTCTGGAATTAGTTTCTTGGGTACAGGTGCATTGCTTGGGGAGAGGGTTTCCAGGATGGAGTTTTGCTGGGTGTGAGACATTTGCTTGTGAAGTTGAAAAGAGACGATGATAGCTGGTGCACATGTGGGATTTAGGAGAATGTTGAGGTGGGAAAGAATAAGCATTCTAAACCAAAGTAACAGGTATAGGTTTGCAGAGCTGGGAGAGATGAGGCTTGAAAGTTTTGAAAGGAGACATAAAAGTTGTCATCTTTTATGAACTTTCTATTCATGTTCTTTTCTCATTAGCCATCGTCCTTTTTTTTTTTTGGTACCAGGGATTGAACTTGGGTCCTTGTGCTTGCACAGCAGGCAGCCAAACCACTGAGCTAAATCCCCAGCCCCTGCCATCATCCTTTATATGTTGATCTGAATGTTTTGTTGGTCTCATTACAATTATTTCCTTTATGTTTGTATACATTTTTATTCAGTCTTGTTTGTGGCCAGTGGAAATCAAAAACTTTAAAGTGTTAATCCATCTGTGGTGGATTAACTAGTGGACAACTTGAAATGCCCAGCTGAGTGTGGTTCTGGGCGTGGACCACCCACCTGAGGATTGTTGCCAACTGCATAAAAAGAGAACTGGAGGGGACAATCATATGCTGTTGATTTTCTTGGAGAAGCTTGCTGTGGCTGGTTTTCCTGATATGAACTCATCTGTTCTTGTTGTCAGAGGAGCTTAAGTCCTTGATGTCACTGGGAATGGGTTCTGTTCCTTTAGAGGAGCTCCAGCCTTCACCTTGGATGTCATCTCCTGGCTTCCAGCACAGGCTCTTTGGCTTCCATTTTGGATCTCTCAGCCTTCTGGCATGGACTTTTCAGTCTTCCAGTGCAGACTCATTGGCCTCCTGATATGGACTCAAAACAGAACACTGAAGTGAGCTTCAGACCTTCAACTAAATCCTTCGGTCTCCAGTGTGCAGACAGACCCTCTGGACTCTTCCTCATCTGATTCTGTGGGTGGCCACTGTTAGCCAATCTTGTAAATTCATATATATTTGTATATCTTGTGTTATATGTTTCTCTAGTAAATACTGACTGATACAGATTTTGGTACCAGGAGTGGCTTTAGAGAAACAGAATTGTAAAGATGAATTCTTTAATGGAGTTTGGGGGTTCCTGGAATCTATGTCTAATTTGATGAGACCTAAAGATGCCATGGTCTCTTCTACTCCTGTGGGAAATACTGATAATCCTTGGCATGAATTGTTTAAAGTAATATGCAATGTAGATCCATTTGATTATCCTAATTCACCAGTTATGAGATGTAAGGAATTTAGCAACTCCATACATGAAAGTTTTGACTATTTTGGGGTTTTTTTTGGTACCAGAGATCGAACTCGGGTCCTTGTGCTTGCAAGGCAGGTGGTGGAACCACTGAGCTAAATCCCCAGCCCCTTGACTATTTTTGGAAGAGTGGGAAATATAATGATGCTGGCTGATTGCTTTTAGCATCTCTAGACAAACTAGTACAGGAAAATAAAAGCTCAAAGATTCAAATTCCCAGCTCCAGATACACATAAGAAATTTAAAAGCTTCTAGGTATGTCCTTAAGGAAAATCTCTGCTCTATCTTTGCAATAATTCTGTATTAGTTACTTTTCTCTTGTTGCTGAGACAAAATACCTGACATCCAAAGTTAAAGGAGGAAAGGTTTATTTAGCTCATAGTTTGTAGAGGTTTCAATTCCTAATCAGCTGGCTCCAAGGCAAGGTGGCACATGGCAGAGGAGCAACAGTTCATGGTGGACAGATAGTAGCAAAGCAACAAGGGAACATTAACAATGACTTTCTGCCCTTTTTATCTTATCCAGGCTACTGGGATTAAGGTGGTGCCAAACCCATCAGTGTACTGAGTTAGTAATCACAAACCCTTAATACCAGCATCACACACTCTAGATTCAGCCACTTCAGAAAAAGCCCTATGACCACAAGGGGAATTTGGGGGGACAGCCAGACACAAACCATAACACCATCTTTTTCAAACCTTCCCCTCCTCATCTCCCTGTGAAGCTTACAAATTCCCTTCTTTCAGAGATTGGGTGAATATTAATCTATATTTTTAAATTTTTTTCCCGTGTAATTAAAAAAATGTTTTATTTGGAGATAATTGTAGATTTGCAAGCCTTGTAAGAAATAATACAAACAGATCCTTTAAATCCTTCAAGCAGTTTTCTCCAATGTTGTATGACTATAGTACAGTATCCAAGGAGAAAATCAATATTGATAAAATCCAGTGAACTTAATTCAGACTTCAACAATTATTCAAGCATCCATTTGTATATGCATATGTGTATACTGTATTGTATTTAATTCTATGATTTTATCACCCTCAGTTTCTAAGTAGTTTGCATCTAATGAAGGTCTAAATGGACCTTTGAACAAGAAACTAACCTAGAAGAACCTTACTTCAACCTGATAAAATTCAACCTGCCAACATATTAAAAGAGAAAAAACTATACTCTCTTTAATATTGGAAACAAGGAAAGGATGTCCATATCACCATTCCAGTTCAACATAGTATTGCAAACATTAGCCAGAGCAATCAGGCAAGAAAAAGAAATAAAAGGATATGTATAGGAAAGGAAAAGTCAAATTATCATTATTTACAGAAGACATAATTCTGTACATAGAAGATCCAAAAAATTCTACCAAAAGACTCCTAGAACTAATATCCAAATTCAGTAGCATAGCACGATACAAAGTCAACACTCAAAAATCAATAGTGTTCTTTTTGCTAGAGGAAAGATAGCTTCTTTAACAAATGGTGCTGAAAAAAACTGGCTATCAACATGCTAAAAGTTGAATCTAGACCCATATTTCTCACCATGCACTAAACTAAAATCAAAATGGATCAAAGATCTAACGTTAGAACCGAAACAATCTGTTGGAAGATGAAATAGGTAAAACTCTTGACATAGGTGTAGGCAAAGACTTTCTGAACAGAACTCCAGTTGCACAAGAAATAATACTAAAATTTACAAATGGGATCACATCAAACTAAAAAGCTTTTGCATAGCAAAGGAAACCACTAACGGAGTGAAGAGACCACCTGCAGAATGGGAAGAATTTTTTGCCAGATACTTCTCAGACAAAGGGCTAATATCTGGACTATATAAAGAATTCAAAAATTTTGATCCCCCAAATTTAAAGACCCAATTAAAAAATGAGCATCTGAAACGAACAGATACTTCTCAGATGAAACACAAATGGCCAATAAGCACAGAAAAAAAAAATGACCAATATCACTGGCCATTTGAGAAATGCAAGTTAAAATAGCACTGAGATTTTCTCTCTAGAAAGAATGGCCACCATCAACAAATCAATCTATAACAAATTCTGGCAAGGCTGTAGGGAGAAAAGGACCCTTCTCTTTTGTTGGCGGGACTGTAAACTGATAATAACCACTATGGGAATTAGTACGGAGAGTTCTCAAAAACCTAAAAATAGGACCTCTATTTGACCCAGCTATTCTCTTTCTTGGTATCTTCCCAAAAGGGTTAAAAACATATCACATGTTTATAGCAGCACAATTCATAATAGCTATATCTTGCAAACAGCATATAAGTCTATCAACAGATGAATAGGAGAAAAGAGAGAGAAAGCAAAGGTATTGTAGTCCAGCGTGGATAATGTATCTAAAAGTGTACCTTGACTTAGTACAATTGTCTTACATGTTTTATATGTTCTTTGGGCTGCTAGTCTGGTGTTCAATCTGTATACATGGTAATTAACTTTATAAGGTCTTATAAATAAATGAATCTGATGCTGGAAAAACAAAAGGGGGTGGAGGGGAGGGGAAAAATTGAAATGTGTTATGTATTGTACCAATTCCCTACAGTGAATGTATTGCAAATATGTACTAGTAAAAGTAAAAAAAATTTTTAAAATAAAAATATTTTTATAATTTTGAGACAGGGTATCACTAACTTACTAGTTGCCCAGTCTGGGCTTGCATTAGCAATCCTCCTCCCTCAGCCTCCTGAGTGCTGGGATTGTAGGTGTGTGCTACCATGCTTGGCTTAACAATTTCAATATTTTAAGATTAAAAAAACAACTTTATTGAACTATAATTGACATGAACAAGACTGCCTTTATTTTATTTATTTATTTATTTATTTATTTATTTATTTAGGTACTGGGGATCAAACCTGGGTCCTCAGCTTCCGAGGCAGGCGGTGGAACCACTGAGCTAAATCCCTGGCCCAGGACTGCATTTATTTATAGTTTAAAATCTGATAAATTTTGACAGGTATATATAATTGTTTCCTCATTCTCACTTCTAATCATTTCTCTGCTCTCCTCCCCACACTTATCCCCAGGCAATCAGTGTTATGCTTTTCTCATTGTAGATTGTTTCCATTTTCTAGAATTTTCTATAAGTGCAACCATACAGTATGAATTCTTTTTTAATATGCTTTCTTTCATACAGCATAATTATTTTGAGATTTATTTATGTTGTATGCACTGATAGTTTATTCTTTTTATTGCTGAGTAGTATTCCATGATAGGGATATATCACATTTTGCTTATCCATTCATCTGTTGGTGAACTTTTGTTTTTTTCCAGATTTTTTGCCATGAAAAATGAAATTGCTATTAATTTTCATGAACAAGTTTTTGTATAGACATATGCCTTCATTTTTCTTGGGTAGATAACCTACACGCAAAATGGCATGTTCATATGACAGGTGTATGTTTAACTTTCTAAAAGTACTTTTTTGCTTAAAGGAAAGTAAACACATGAGGAAGCTGAAATTACCTTTTCACAGTGACAAGCTGTGTGCTCACTCCAAAATTTTATCATTAGCATTTTATGTACTTGCTTTATCAGATATCACTTCAACCATCCTTTTGTTCACTCATCAATACATCTTATTTTTATTACTTTTTCATACATTATAAAGTAAATTACAAGATATGATCAAAATGTATGGTGAATGTTAAAATTTTAAAAGTATCACAATAAAAGACATATTCAAAATACTCTCCTTTGCTTCAAACATACTTATCTCATCATTTTTGCTCTTTTCTGAAGCAGTTCTTGAAGTCCCTTTTCTTGTCTTTATGAGATGTGATTTTAAAAAAATATGTGCATACTGCTGCTGAGTGCCATCTAATGGAAAAGCAGGCTCTTAAAAACATTATGGTATGTAATCATCCACCTATTCACTGGATCTGGCACTTGTGACTTTTAGCTCTTCCCCAAAGTCAAAGTGACCATGAAAGGTAAATGGTTTGAAACAGTCCAGACTTGAGATAGCCACAGCAGCACAACTAGAAAGAGGACTTCCAGAACTGCTTCAGAGAGTGGCAAGACTGATGGAAAAAGAGTGTTCACAATGAGGGGGAGTATTTTGAGGGGGAGTAATGGCAATGTGTCCTTAACTGTAATAAGTTTGAAAATATTTTAAATATTCATTATAACTTTCCATCATACCTTGTATAAATATCAGTACAATTCATTGTAGATATCTTAGAAAGCAATTAGCTAACATTCAGTGTTTATGTGCTGCCAAAGTGAGCACACATTCATTGTTTAGTTTTTTCTTGTGACACAAAGTTTGTATACATTGAAGTGCACAAATTTTAGTGTCCATTTGCTAAGTTTTGGCAAGTACATGAAATGTGTCTAATCCAAACCCATAAAGATATAGAATATTTCCAGCACCCAAGAAAGTTGCTCATGACTGTGCTCAGTCAATTCTCACCTCTACTTCACCTCAAACTGGAAATTTCCTACTTTGTTGGTAAGAATAAAAAGTAGTATAACTACATTGGGAGAGTTCTGGCAGTATTTTACGAGAGTAAATTGTACATCTACTGCATAATCCAGCTATTTAATCTGTAGGCTTTACCCAAGAGAAATAAAAATATAACTCACAGGAAAACTTGTACAAGAGTATCCATAGCGTTATTCATACTAGCCCGAAACAAAACAGCCTAGGTGTCCATTCATAACAGACTGGATAAAAATTATGTTTTATGCATACAGTTAAATATTGCTCGGCAACAAAAAGGAATGAACTACTTATACATACAACAATCCAGATAAATTTAAAAAACATGTTGACTGAAGAAGTTCTACACAAAGTGGTACATTTGCATGAAGTTCTAGAACAGGCAAAACATTCTATGGTAGGAAAACTGAAAAGATTAATTCCTTTTTTTTTTCTGGTACTGGGGCTCGAACTTGGGCCCTTGCACTTGCAAGGCAGGCAAGGCAGGTGGCAGAATCACTGAGCTAAATCCCCAACCCTGAAAGATTAATTTTGTTTTTAAGAAATAGTCATATCATTTTCTAAAAATGATGATGCCATTTAACAATTCTCTTAGCATTGTATACAAGTTACAGTGTTTTCACATCCTTGACAAATCTTGGTGTGGTAAGTCTTTAGCTTGAGCTATTCTAACAGGAGTAGAACTATTTCATGGTGGTTTTAATTTGCTTTTCCATAATGGCCAGTGATGTTGAGCATCTTCTCATGTACTTGCTTGCTATCCAGATATTTTCTTTTTAAAAAATTTTAATTTATTGGTACATTATAGGTATACAATATAATGACATTCATCATTGGAAATTTGTACCATTACATAATCTCTCTTGGTTCTTATTTTTTCCCCCTTCCCCTGCCCTCCCGTCAACCCCTCCATCCCTCCCTATCTATAAAGATTTTGTTTCTATATTTT
>NW_004624737.1:2991960-3002245 GCF_000247695.1 Heterocephalus glaber | reverse complement strand
GTATACCAGGAAGGAAATCTGATTAGATCAATCACAACATGTTAGGCCAAATGTTACAATCAGCAATACCATAGCATCAAGCGCAGCTTAGAAAATGACAATTTGTGGTAGTTATTAATTTATCACATTTAACTATGTGAAGTATAGTCCCCTGTGCCTTTGTAGTGAGGGACCAGGTAGCAGAAGAGCCGTAAGGCGGGGCAGGGGATGGAATTGGGTCTTGCAGGTGCCCGCGGGGCTAAGCGGAGCACTGTATGAAGGTGGGGCTCCAAGCCGCTCCGGGGACCTCACCTTGTTGTGGACAGGAACTGGAACACAGCCGTGGAGACTCAGGCTGCTTGGCCGACTCGAGGAGGGAAGCTGCGGATGAAGGCGGGGCTCCAAGCTGCTCCCCGGACCTCACTGTGCCTGGACAGGAACCAGAACACAGCCGAGAAGCCTCAGGCTGCTTGGCCGACCCGAGGAGAGAAGGTCTGCATGAAGGTGGGGCTCCAAGACGCTCCCAGGACCTCACTGTGCTGTGGACAGGAACCAGAACACAGCCGAGGGGCCTCTGATTTTTTAAATTTTATCAATTCCTAGAAATTGACAATGTACTAGCAAGAAGAGGATGATTAGCAACTATTCTCTAGTGAATCACAATGTCCTAAGATTATTGTTTGTTTTACTAAAATTTGTCCCTTGCTTGTAGGTCATTAGGAGCCAATGAAAATCCTAGATGCATTTCAAAAGTGTGTTTAAATTTCACAAGCTTTGCATATACTCAGTTGGTGCTTTGATATAATCTCCCAACCTTACTTCTCAAAGATGGCCCTTCTCTTTCTTCTCCACATTTCCAAATGTCATCAGTCTTTCATGATGCAAATAAATTTGTTTCCTTCAGGAACTTACCTTGCCAGAATAAATGCCAAGCTTACCCCTCTTTTATTCTCACAGCATTCCCTGTACATTTAGAACATCAAAACACTTTTTACTCTGTCATATACTGGTTGTATTCATATCTGATCTCCCATGCTCAACTGTATGCTTTGAGGATAGAATCTTTTTTTTAATGGTTTAATCTGGGCCTTCCACTCTTTTGTTTTATTTTGTTGGTATTGAGGATCAAACTCAGAACCTTGTGCATGCTAGGCAGGTGCTGTATCACTGAGCCACATTCCTAGCTAAAGACACAGAATCTTTGATCCATTTCACATGCCTAAAGCATTTCACATGCGTAAAGCACCACGAACTCTAATTCTGTCTTCAGCATACAAAGGACTCAATAAATCCAGGACTTAATAAACAAGATGCAGGGAGAAATTACAGACCTGACCAATAGCATTAACCCTAAGAAAAGCCCATAGCTATTGTAAACTACTAAAACAGGGTGGGGTTTTATTCTAAAAGTGACACCTTCGTAGCAGACTAGAGTTGGAAAAGAAACCCAGTGCAGTGCCACCATACTGACAGTGTTTAATCGGCCCCCATTGTGAGAAAGGGTAAATTGTTTAAAACAGAGCCACAAAACAACTATAGAACAACTTCACTCTAGGATTTCTAGTGTTACTCTCCCATTGTGAGAGTGAGAGACAGCCACAAGGGAGGGGCAGTGCAAGCTAGTCATAGACCCCCTGAGAAGTTTAAACTCCAGAGAGGAAGGACAGAGCCCCACTCTCTGTAGTAAGAAACCAGGCCCTGCAAATGTGGCTTTCAGAGGGGACTAGGTCTGAAAGTGCTGGTAGTAAGTTCAGCAGTCTGCTTGATCTGCCACCCTGCTTCCTACATCCAGCAGAGAACAGTGGTCTGTGTTTTCCCAATCTACCCACGTGAGCAAGGATACCCCTCAGTTTAGATGGTTGCAGAAGTCTAGATTGTACAAACAAAGGGGCTTCTAGAGTACAGGGGTGAGGTTGGATGCGACCTCACAAACCCACTGGCTATCAGCTTGGCAGAGAAAATAGAGATTTTCTGGATTCGAAGAATGCAGATGCTGGAAAGAAGCCACTCATTCAAAAAGACAAGAATAGGCCTAGCACAGAGGAGGAGGCTTCCAGGTCAAGGTGCCACAGCTCCCAGTGCAGAGTAGGAGGATTCCAGTCAAACCTATCACCACACCCAGCACAGAGGAAGCTTCCAGGTCGTCATGCTACAGCTCCCAGCACAGAGGAGGAGGCTTCCAGGTCAACATGCTGCAGTGCCCAATTCAGAGTAGGAGGCTTCTGGGGCAAACTACCACAGCTCCCAGCACAGAGGAGGCGAGCCGCACAGGCTCCAGCAGCAAACTCCCCCCCCCAACCATGGAATTGAGAAGACATGCAAACAAGCCTCAGAACCAGACTTCCAGATCACCTACAGCAACCCCAAAGAGAAACAAGATGGAACACTCTGATACAAAACCACCTGGACTCCCTGAACTAGCAACACAAGAGGATCTGGAAAAAAATGAAATCAGAAATAATTTCTCAGATAACAGCAGAAATTGTGGCCACAGTGCAAGACATGATTAATAAATCTAGGGATGAGCTGAGGAACATGATGGAATCCCAACATAGGAAACAAATGGAATCCATAAAACAGATGCAAACAGATTTCAAGGAGATTAAAAACTCCACTGAAAGTTTACACAGCAGAATGAGCTAATGTGAGGACAGAATTTCAGATATAAAAGATAAGATTTCAAGTAGAGACCAGGAAAAGGAAAATCTCTTTAAAACAGGAACACACCATAAGAAATCAACCTAGAAGCTGCTAGACAATGCAAGCAAGAATAACATAAAACTGATCAAAGTTAATGAAGAAACTGGAGAGAATGCAGATGACATTAAAAAAAAACTGTTCACAGAAGTGATGGCAGATCTACTTGATCTGCAAAGAGGATAGCTATTCCCCATTTTTTTGGGGTTCCTGTCTCATGGAGTATTGTTTTCCATCCATTAACTTTCAGTCTATGAGTTTCTTTTTGAATTAAGTGTGTTTATTATATGCAGCATGTTGTTGGATCTTGCTTCTTGACCCATTCTGCCAGTTTATTTCTTTTGATTGGTGAGTTGAGACTGTTAACATTGATGGTTATAACTGATACCTGTTAACTTATCATTGTCATGACTTTTTCTTTTTGTTGGATTTTCCCCCTTTGTGTTTAATTTCTTGTCATGCCTGATGGATTCATTTTGCTGGGCTTCTTGGAGTTGTGATCCTCGTTGTCTTTTCCTAGGATATTGTCTAAAATTTTTGGAGTGCTGGTTTGGTATTCATGAAGTTCCTAAGGTGCTCTTTGTCGTGAAAGTTTCTTATATCTCCATCAATTTTGAAAGATAGTTTTGCAGGGTACATCAATCTGGGTTGGAGGCCATTTTCGGTGGCATGTTGATGTGGTAGCCCTCTTTCTATCCAGACATTTTCTTTGGTGTAATGTCTACTCAAATATTTTTATAGATTTTAAAATTTGACTTGTTTTCTTTCTGTTGAGTTTTTAGAACTCTATATATTCTGGGTATGTATTTTATCAGATAAATGCATTGCAGATATCATCCCCTCATCCTGTGTGTGACTTGTGCCTGCCTCCTTCTTTCCTTCCTTCTGTCTTTCCTTGCTTCTTTCTTTTTTTATCCCTCCCTTCCTCCTTCCTTTCTTCATTCTTTCCTTCTGACAAAGTCTCACTATTTATCATAGGTTAGGCTGGAAGTCATGATCTTCCTGCCTCAGCCTCCTGAATAACTGGGATTACTCTGCCTGCCTGTGTTTTTATTTCTTAAGAGCATCTTTTGTAGAATAAAAGTTTTTATGTCAGAAGAAATCCAATTTATTAGTTTTTCTTTTATGTCTTTTATTGAAGAAATCTATGTTCAAAAAGATATCCTTTTATGTTTTCTTCTAGGAGTTTTATATTTTCGGGTTATATGTTTAGATTTTTTCCCCCCTATACTGGGAATTAAACCCAGGACCTTGCACTTGCCAGGCAGGTACAGCACCACTGATATACTTATATGTTTAGGTTTATGGTTCATTTTGAATTGATTTTTATTTAAGGTGCAAGGTATGGATCAAAATTGTTGTTACTGTTTGCATAGAAGTATTCAAGTTTTCCAGCACTGTTTATTGGTCAGACTATCCTTTAGGAATTTGGGGGGTAGGTATGGGGATATAACTCAGTGACACAACACTTCCCTAGTGTCCTAGCATGTGCAATACCCTGAGTTCAATCCCCAGTACTGCCAGATGACTGTTGTTTTGTACATATATGTATGCATCTCCCCCTCCCCTAAGACTTTCCACTAAACAATTTAAAACAGTTCTATACTGTCTGATTAATGTGGCTCTTTGATACGTCTCAAAATCAGTAAGCATTAAGCATTCCAACATTGTTCTTTTTCAAAGTTACTTTGGCTAGTTTAAGTTCTTTTTGTTTCTATATGAATTTTAGCACTAACTTGTCAATTTCTAAAACAAGTTGCTGAAAAAATTACTTTGTTAATTTCTAATACAAAGAAAACACTAAAAAACCTTGCTGGTATTATAATGCATCTAACAGACTGGTTTGGGGATAATTCTCATTCCCATTTTGTCAATATTGAGTCTTCCAACCCCAACAACATGGTATATCTCTCCATGTATTTAGTTCTTTAATTTTTTTCAGTATTTTGTAGTTGTCAGATTACAAGTCCTCCACATCTTTTATCACGTTTATTTTTAAAATATTTGTTGATTGTTACTGTTGTGAATGGAGTTGTTTTTAAAATTTCAATTCTGATTTTCATTTGCTAATATCTGTGCAACTATAATTCTTGTATATTATTCTTATATCCTGCAACATTGCTCTACTCATTAGTTCTAGTAACTTTTTTGTAGATCACATTAGATTGTTACAAATACAGCATCTGTGAATATGATAGTTTTACATTTTTTTTTTGCAATTTAGATACTTTTAATTTTCTTTTCTGTTTTATTTCACTGGCTAGAATCTTCAATATAATAGTAAATACAAGTGGTGAGAGGAGCTATTCTTGTTCCCAATCCTAGGTGGCAAGCATTTAAGCTTTTATCATTAAGATTGATATTAATTGTAGGTTTTATACATATTTTTATTGTGTTGAGGAAGTCCCCTTCTATTCCTTGTTTCCTCAGAAATTCAGCAGGAATGGATATTGGGTTATGTCAATGGCTTTTTAAGTGTCTAAAGAAATAATCATATGCCTTCTATATTTTCAGTTTGTTAACATAGTGAATTACATTACTTGAATTACAAATTAAGATACTTCTAAAATGTAGTGCTGATTTATAATTTTCAATATTTTATTTAAGATTTAAAATCCCAATTTATATGTAAAATAATCTTTTTTTCATTTTTGTAGTTTTAAATATCAAGGTTAAGCCATCTGGCTAAAGGAATTGGGAAACATTCTTCCTTTTTTAATCATCTTTAGCATATGAATTTTTTAAGATGTGTAATATCTGACTAATCATTATAATGTTACATGTTTCCCAGTTTTGGCTATTTCTATCATTCAATTTTGGTAAATCTCAGAAACTCCCCCACATTGCAGCACCCACAGCAATGGGCAACCATTCCAGAAAATAGGGAAATGGTCTAGTAAGTTTAAAATTATTTCTCTACTCACATAGAATAAAAAATAAAGGTTTCACTCTTCTTAGGTAAAGCCCTGACATCTCACACAATGGTCCTCTGTTGATTTGGAAGGACAGTGTTCATCATACAGAGTTAATTGTGAAGAGAAAATAAAGAAAACCTGCATTTCTTATTGGAACTATTTTTCTTGTTTGAGGTTCTTTTCATATCCTGAATTTCTTCTAACTCTATAATGATCAACCACATGACTGGGAACATTACTTCTGAGTCTCATTCTCTGATGAGAAAGTTCAGTTTTAACTAGGGATACTTACCTGAGTCCTATCCTTGTCAGCCTAACATTATACCTATTGCCTAGTAAAATAAAAAATTAAGCACCCATCTTGGATCAAAGTAAAAGTGCATGAACAAATGGAGCTATCCAATGTAAAATGCCAAAACTCAGAGGGTAATATGTAGAACATTTTTGCTTCTTTTTCTCAGGAGAAAGGTATACAGAAATGTTCTCATTTTGTTCTCCATACCTCTATGTCCAAAGTTGAGGGCAGGTAGTACAACAGGGTCCATCACATCTTCTGAACTGAACCACTTAATGGCACTTTTCTTCCAGCCTTCTCCATATGGAAAACATAGTCTCATGTGTTATATATGACTCCACAAAAGGATGAAGAAATTTATAATACAGTAGCTACTCATCTTAGGGAAGTGAGTAGGGTGCCATTATGACTCAAAAATGTGTTTTCTCTTACTATTCTTTGAATTAAGTGAAAATATTCACAAGGTTAGCTGCTGCACAAGCTGGTCCTTCCTTAGAAGAATAAAAAATAATTTTAAATATCAAATTTCCAAAAACTTCTTAAAAAGAAGTCAACATCTTCCCTCTCTAGGAGAAAAAAAATTCTTTTGTCCAAAAATGTGGGTTTACATGTGTAAAAATGTGAATCTGTACAGAAACTGGTGGTTTATTTACATACGAAATCAATCTTAATATCTTATCTTTATGCTTCTTCATAATATCAAAGGTTTAATTGCAAAAGTGGACCTTTGTTCTCCAGTAAACATATGTCAGGATAAGCCAGGATTTCAAGATACATGTAACGTTCTAACATCTTTTTCATTTCAAATGACTGTTTGTAAGTTACTGCTGGAGTGTCAGCCTTGCTTCTCATAATAGTGGCTGAAACTGCAAGACATTTTTAAGAACCCTTGAAGTCATCTGCTCTTGCTGTTTATATACTCTTGTTTAAAACAAAAGTGAAGAATTCACAAATATCATTACCTATACACCTGTTTAAAACTAAACATATGCCTTCAGCTTGAAAAATAATTTCTTTATAGTTAAGCAAACTACAGCAGAAAATCCATGTTAGTTGCTTTTTCTTCCTGGAAAAGTCATAGGATAACTGGATTCTAAGGGCTTGTCTGTGTTGAAGCTATGAGGTGGAACAAAAAGAAAGCAATCTTTTTCATTCCAAACCACAGAGGTAATGTGTAGAAAGACATCCACATTTCAAGACAGGGAAAGTGATTAGGTAAAGGAAGAACTCTAGAAGACAACACAGAAATACTTGTATCCCAGCTACTCAGAAGGCTGAGGCAGGAGGATCAACAGTTCAAGTCCAGCCTGGGAGATGTGAGGGTGATCTGGCTGTGACATCTGTTACCCCATTGATCGCCAGAGTTGATTTGGCTGATCTGGCTGGCTAGGCGGGTATCCCCTTCCTCCTCACTCATCCATGTGCAACCTTCCCAAAGCTGAGTGCTGGATGAAAGAGGACAACCACCCTTCATTGAGGAAGACCGTTTCTGTAGTCAAGGTTATATGATTAGCTGTGCTCCCCTGCTAGACTTTAAACAAGCTCTCAAGTCCAGCCTGGGAAATTTGGTGAGACCCTCTCTCAAATACAAAAATTACAGGCAGGGTGTAGAGGCAGACACCTACAATCCCAGCACTCCAGAGGCTGAGGGAGGAGGATAGCTGCAAGTTTGAGTCCAGCATGGACTACACAGTGAGTTCAAGACCAGCCTGAGCTACATAGTGACACCCTGACAAATTATGAGTTCAGAATTGTTTTGAGATGAATATAAAAGTACCTAAAAGGGAATTGGACTGTCCCAGGCCCTAAGGCCATTTGGCCAAAGCACCCCTTGCTCAGCCATCTTCACTCCTTCCTATACTCTTCTTAAACTATGTGACTTGGGCAAGTTAACTTTAAAGCCCTACAGTGTCTGAGACATAATACATCCCTGGTAATTGTCAGCTTCACTATTATCATTCTGAATTTTAACCTATCTGCTATATCTATATGCCTTTCAATGTCCTATGTGTCTCTCCAAGGTAGTAGCTTTTATTTGACCTTTGCACTCTCCAATACACAGCACAATACCTTACTAATCACTCATTAAGTGAATGATTGCTCCCCTACATACTACACTTCTGTGTCTGGGAGACAATCATTCCATTATGTGAAACTCCCACTCTTCCTTAATTATATCTCAGTGAATGTTCAACCTCTAAATAAGCAGGAATTGACATTGGTATTCACAAATTTTAGCACACTAAGAGATCTGTAGTTTTTCTAGAATTCAGCAGTTTAAATTTAGATTTGCTCTTCTCAAAACAGATAGAAATGTCTATTTTTCATCTTAAACATATAATTTATGGTAAAATACACAATTAAATAATTGGAAAAATGCAAGGCTTATTTAACTATTGGCATGAATATATCTGATAATAACATATCAAGAAGACAGCTTTTTGATGAAAGATACTATTTTGATATAAATTATTAATATATATTAACATATATACGTTATATGAAGATAATTCCACTGGGTATTTGATTTGTTTCTTAAAATAGTACTGGGTTTAGGATAAGCTGCCTGTGCTTTTTTTAAAATCCACTTTCAAAAATAATGAAGATACTGCCTCGCAAGTGCAAGGTCCTGAGTTCAATCCCCAGTACCAAAAAAAACCAAAATGAAGATAATTATAATAGAGTAGCTGCTGCTATATCCTGTATGGCTACTATGTGCCAGACATCGAACTTGCATGTTTTATTTATTAATTTTTGTTATTGAAAAAATAGTAAGTCATATCTTATCTGTTTGAGAGATGAGAAAACTGAGGCTTAGCAGGCATACTAGTTTCCCTTGGCTGTTACAACAAATTACCACAAATTTGGTGGCTTAAAACAAGTTCTTTCACAATTCTGGAGACCAGAAGTCAAGGTTTCCAGAGGGCTGGTTTCTTTTTGAGGCTCTAGAGGAGTATCCATTCCTAATTTCTTCCAGCTTCTGGTGGCTGTTCCATTCTTAAGCTTATGTTCACATCACTCCTATCTCTGCCTCCATCTTCAGGTGGTCCTCTCCTCTATGTAGAGTCTACACTTCTATTTCTTTTAAGTACATTTGTGATGGCATTTAGTGCCTGCCTTGATGATCAGGACAGCTTCTTCATTTCAAAATATTTAATTACACCTGCAAAAACTTTACTGTATAAGGTAACATTCACAGGTGCTCAAACCTGGGCCCAGATCTCTGGGGCCATTAATAGCCTACCTCAGAAGGTTAAATAACTTCACCAAAAATTCTATAACTAGTAAATAGCAGTTGCAAAAGCTGCACTCTAATTTATATGATTTCAAAGTTTGTACTTAAAGTGGGGATTTGCAAATAGCTGTACTGCCAGAAAGTGATGGTGATGAGACAGAGATGGAGGAATGGACATGTGGGGATTCAGTAAGCAGGAGGGGAGGCAGTGCAATAATCTAATCTCTCTCAGCTCGTTTCTTCATTTAAGATAGTGACTCCTTAGAACAAGGCCTGTGTGTGCTTAGAGCAGATGATTGTGGCACAGGGGGAGAGCCAGAAACTCCAGGGAACATTTTCTGGGTCTTAAACCAAAGGTTTCTTTAAGAGCAGAGGAGCAGGAGTTAAGTGGGGGAACCTCAGCATGGGCAGCCCTCAGCAACCAAGAGGAATGGGAGTCACAGCAAAGCCATCACTGTGGCTGAAATGATCTTAAAAAATAGACTGTTTTTCTTCCTGCTTTCCCTTTTTGTTTCTTAATGGAGAATGGTTTGAGATGAAGTCAGATAATTTTGTAGGCCTTAAGAAAAATTTTTATAAATACATTATAATTTTCTTCTAATGTCTGGTATGATTATGAATTAAGCCAGTCATGACAAAATAGAATTTTTTTCTGCTTCAATTCAAGAAGGTCAGCAGATCCTAGAGGTATCTTTTGGCCTTATTGTCTTCTTGTTCGGTGTGTCTAAAGGCCTAGTTGTTATCTTGTTCAGTATAGGAGAGCTGATATTCTAAACACATATAAATTTAGATTCTTTTTAAAATTTAAAGTAATCAGTGTTACCACTTCCATAAAAAGCAGTTTAAAAACTCCACATTGTGAAAGAAGTGAAAATATGTCAAATTTTATTAACTGCCATGTAGATAGACTTATTCAAAAGGAAATAACATAATTTGAAAAATCACTCTGTCAACTTTAGATAATGTCATTTTTTAAACGTTTTTTAAAATCCCTAGAAAAAAGCACATACACATACATAATAGTGCCATAAAAACATCTACTTCTCCTTTCTTGACAGGAATGGGAAGGTTGTAATTAAGTGAAAAGCCACTGTAGCCTAGATGAGAAAAGCAGGGAGGAAAATTTTCTTATCATTACCAAGAACTAGCCAGTTTTTTTTTTTT
>NW_004624737.1:2975336-2988272 GCF_000247695.1 Heterocephalus glaber | reverse complement strand
GTTGGGTCTTTCTCTGCTTTGGGGATCAAGGTGATGCTTGCTTCCAGGAATGAATTCAGGAATATTGCTTCCCTTTCAATTTCATTGAAGAGTTTAAACAGTAGTGGCAGCAGTTCAAAACTTTGATCAGCTTTGAACCTTGCACCTTATCAAAGGCTGTGGACCTTGGTCCTCTCTCCAGACTCTGGAATTTGCCCAACCCCATGATCTTTCTGCATTTCTCCATTCCAGTTGTTCTTTCCTCACAAAATCAATGGAACCACAAATAAATGTCTAAGTATATTAAAGCTGTAGCAGTAACTAATGTCATGACTAAAATCATGTATATATATATATATATGTACATTTTAGGAGGAGTGTGGAGAAGAGATAGAATGGTATGAACAAAATCCTTATCTGATGCAGGAGGTTAACAGGTAACATTTAAAGTTGATAAATCAGATGGATCTACCTGAGGATAGTAATTGAGGACCTAGAAGTAATTACCAGAACTAAAAACAGTAACAACTGAGGATAAATAAGATGCTAGGACAAGGGTCCATTGATTTTCATTGTAAATCTTTCTGCGTGTGATTTTTTAACCATCATAAATTCTATATTCATAACCATCATCATAGTCCAGTACCAAAGGACAGGCTGCTAAGCCAAATAAATAGCAACTTCTGATCCTTAATAAATTGGGAAGGCAGGATCTTGGAACAGACACAATGACCAAGAACCCCATATGCTCAGAAGACATATCTGAGAAATAGACATTCCCTAGGAAAGGCTTGATACTGGTGATAAAATTATCTGCCATAAGAAATTTGCAAACATCAACACCAAAAAAAAAATAAAATAGAAAATGACAAGATGCAGAAGTAAAATGCAATCCCAGACCTCCATCCCACATAGACCAAGTCCAGGAGTCAACAGGTTAGAGAAAATCAGAAGTCACCCACCCGAATTTTCTGAAATTATAGAAGCAGAAGTAAGAAAACAGATGCATAAGGTTATGGAGAAAATAAGCTCTCAGGTAAAAAAAAAGAAATAATGATTAAAATTAAAGACATAATTAATCTGGAGTAGACAGATTTTTAAAAATTAATTTTATTGGTACATTTTAGGTATACAATATAATGAAATTCATCATTGGAAATTTGCACCTTTACATAATCTCTCCTGGTTCTTTTTTCCCCCATTCCTCTGCCCTTCCTTCAACCCCTCCATCCCTCCCTATTTACAAAGACTTTGTTTCCATTTTTTCACTTGCTCATATTGATTCCATTCAAAATCTAGATCAATCTCTATGGAGAAAGATGATGAAATATAAGTGCTATTGATTAAAGTGCAAACAGAGATTAAAAGTGGCAATTACAAGTGGGTGCTGGTGTGTGGGAATAAAATTCATGGGAGGACCATAGTTTATGGACAAGAAAATTGAATATCTCAAGAGAGTGAGGCACTGGGCTCTCTTCCATGAGCAGAAGAAAAGTAACTTATTTATGGAAAATTTTTAGCTCTTTGCTGGTATGTTGTGAAACTTGTTTGGTTGTGTGAGTGAGATCCCACATGCATTGTCTTCATTCTATTTTAAATCTCAACTGGGCTGCCCCTGATCTGTAGAATGAATTTCCCAAGCTTCTTTTTTTCAATTGGCTTCTATCTATGTTTACTCATGGAGAGCCAGGAGGGAAGTTGGAGGAAAAGAAAAAGAAATAAAGAAAATAAATAAGTCAGGGTATTTTCTCTTTCATTTCTCTGCTATAAGGAGTGTCTTGAGTTTCCAGCACCTACCCTGGTGTCCTGGCTTCTGGGTTTTGATAACATGGGTAAAAATGTTGAATATTTTTCATATACTTGTTGGCCATATGTACTTATTTTGAGAAGTGTCTGTTCAATTCATTTGCCCATTTATTGATTGAATTTTTTTTTGGTGTTCCTTCTTTTCATCAATTTTATTGGTACATTTTAGGTATACAATATGATGACATTCATCATTGGGAATTTGTACCTTTACATAATATATCTTGGTTCTTATTTTTTCCCTATTCTACTGCCCTCCCTTCAACTCCTCCACCCCTCCCTATTTACAAAGACTTTGTTTCCATTTTTTCCTTTTCTCATATTTATTCCTTTCCCTTCTTTCCTTTCCCCTATCCTTCCCAAATCCCTTCCCCTTTAGACCTTTTCTTCCTATTTCACAATATCTATTATACCTTTTGATTCTCATTTACACATTCAGTTTCTCATACCAGAGAGTTTAAACACTAGTGGCAATAGTTCTTCTTTATATGTCTTGTAGAATTCGGCACTGAAGCCACCAGGACCTGGGCTTTTCTTTGTTGGTAAATTTTTAATTACATTTTCAATTTTTTTTTCTTTTTGTGGAACCAAGGATCAAACTTAGAACCTTTTGCTTGCCAGGCAGGAGTGGCACTGCTGAGCTACATCCCCAGCCCTATTTTCAGATTTGTTGATTGATATTTGGTTGTTTAGAATTTTTAGGTCTTCTTTGTTCAACTTTGGTAATTCATATGTATCTCAAACTCTGTCTATTTCTTTTGTGTTTTCCATCCTATTGATGTATAGGTTCTTGAGGTAGGTATTGATAATCCTCTGGATTTCTGCTGGGTCAGTTGTAAGTTCATTCTTTTCATTCCTAATTTCATGGATTTGGTAAGGTTGACTAAGGCTTTGTCAATTTCGTTTATTCTTTCGAAGAACCAACTCTTGGCTTCATTGATTTTTTTGTATTGTTCTCTTAATCTCCATTGCATTGTTTTCTCCTCTGATCTTTATAATTTTCTCCCTTGTATGAGCTTTGGGTTTGTCCTGCTCTTCTTTTTGTAGATGCTTGAGGTTCAGCATCAGGTTGTTTATTTGAGCTCACTCTGTTTTCCTAATATGAGTATTCACTGCTATGAGTTTCCCTCATAAGACTGCTTTCATTGTGTCCCATAGATTCCAATATGTTGTATTGTGATTGTCATTTAATTGTAGGCTGTCTGATTTCTTCTTTAGTTTCCTCGGTGACCCATTGTTTCTTCAGAAGTGTGTTGTTCAATTTCCATGTGTTTATGAAATTTATACAGTTTCTTTTGCTATTGATCTCCAATTTCATTGCACTATGGTCTGATAATATACAGGGGTAACCTCAATTCCTTTACACTTATTTAAATATGTTCTATGAATGAGTATGTGGTCTAGTTTGGAGAATGACCATGTGCAGCTGAAAAGAATGTGTATTCTGATTTTGTGGGGTGGAACACTCTGTAAACATTTGTCAAGTTCATTTGTTCAAGAGTTTGATTGAATTCTAGTATTTCATTGCTTATTTTTTGTCTAGGTGATCTGTTTGTGGCAGTGGGGTATTGAGGTCCCTCACAACTATTGTATTAGTGCTTATTTGATTTTTCACATCCATTAGTAATTGTTTTATATAGTTGGGTGCACTAGTATTTGGTGCATATATATTTATGATTGTCATCTCTTCCTCTTGGATTGTTCCCTTTACAAGGATATAGTTTCCTTCTTTGTCTCTCTTAATAAGTATTGGTTTGAAATCCATTTTATTTCCAAATAAGACAGCTACTCCTGCTTTTTTGGGGGTTCCTGTCACATCTAATATTGTTTTCCACCATTTAACTTTCAGTCTGAATTTCTTTTTGAATTAAGTGTGTTTCTTGTATGCAACTTATTGTTGGATCTTTCTTTTTGACCCATTCTACCAGTCTATTTCTTTTGATTGGTGAATTGAGACCATTAACATTGATGGTTATAACTGATATGTATTGCGTTATACTTGTCATGACTTTTTCTGTTTATTGAATTCTCCCCCTTTGCACTTAATTTCTTGTCTTGCCTGATTTATTCATTCTGTTGGGCTTCCTTGGGTTGTGATCCCCATTGTCTTTTCTTAGTATATTGTTTTATATTTTTTGGAGTGCTGGTCTGGTATTCCTGAAGTTCCTCAGGTGCTCTTTGTCATGAATGTATCTTATTTCTCCATCAATTTTGAAAGAGTTTTGCAGGGTACATCAATCTGGGTTGGAGATTGTTTTCTTTCAGGCCTCGAAATTCTTCACTCCAGGCTCTTTTTGCCTTGAGGGTTTGCTTTGAGAAGTCTACTGTGATTCTGATGGGCTTTCCTTTGTATGTGATTTGTTCCTTTTCTCTAACTGCTTGTAGAATTTGTCCTTCATTGGTTTTCTGGGATCTTGACTTTTATATGGCTACGTGTAGATTTCTTTTGGTCGTGGCTAGTTAGACTCCTATATGACTCACTTATCTGTGTGTCAAGTTCTTTTCTCCTGCTTGGGAAGTTTTCTGCTAGTACTTCTGTGAACAATTTTTCTTTATGTTTTTTCACTCTTTCTTGTTTTTTCATCGATTCCATTCAGTCTTTTGCTCTTGGTCTTTGAATCATCTAGCAGCTAGTGGATTGATTTCTCATGGTCCCTTACTATATTTAAGAAATTTTTCTTCTCCTGGTCACTAATTGCAATTCTGTCTTCTATATCTGATATTCTGTCCTCACATTGGCTCATTCTGCTATGCAAACTTTCAATGGAGTTTTATATCTCCTGGATATCTGTTTCCATTTGTTTTATGGATTTTTTTTTGTTTCCTGTGCTAGGACTCTGTCATGTTCTGCAGCCCCTGTTTTTTTTTTTTTTTTATCTTTGTCTGCTCTAGATTTATTAATCATGTTTTGCACTTTGGACACAATCTCTGTTGTTATCTGAGAAATTATTTCTGATTTCATTTTTTCCAGATCCTCTTTCCTTGTCAGTTCAGGGAGTCCAGGGGGTTGAGTATCAGATTGTTCCATCTTGTTGCCCCTTGGGGTTGCCTTAGGTGATCTGGAAGTCTGGTTTTGAGACTTATTTATGCATCTTCTCATTTCAACAGATGCAGCCTGGTGCACCTTTGTTGAGGCTACTTTTTGCTTGCCCTTTTGTCTTCAATTTTCAGTAAGCCAGTGAGAGACCTTTTCTGTGGTGCTCACCACTGCACCAATTCCTGGGTTCAGAATGGTGGCCTTCTGGATACCTGTACTACCCTGTTGTTTGGGCTGGGTTCTGGCTGAGGCCTGTGCACACTGGGGATGGTATCTGTGCATGGTTCTGTTTGGGGCTTGCCCCCTGCATAGCTGTTGTCTGGGAGGGCCTTTGGCTGGGAGCTGTGGGCCTAAGTTGCTCGTGCCTGAGCGGGCTTCTGGCTTGGGTCTGCACACTTACCAATGGTATCTGGGTGGACCTCTGTCTGTTGCTTGCCAGCCTTCATAGCTCTTTTCCAGGCAGGTTTTTGTCTGGGGCCTGTAGACCCAAGCTGCTGGTGTCTGGGCAGGGTCCTGGCTGGGACCTGCACTCACTGGCACCAGTCTGCTCCACGAAGTCTTCTTGCTGGGATCTATGTGCACTTACTGATGGAATCTGGGTGGGCCTCTGGCTGTTGCTTGCATGCCTGTGCCACTCTTTTCAGGGTTGGACTTTGGCTGGGGCCTGTGGGCCCAAGCTGCTAGAGTCTGAGCAGGGCCCTGGCAGAGACCGGTGTACACTCACACCACTCTTGCCCACATGGGCTTCTCGCTGGGATCTGCATGCAGTTACTGATCTATTTTTAAGAAATCTTCCTTTTCCTGGTTCCTAATTGAACTCCTGTCTTCTATATCTGATATTCTGTCCTCACAATGGCTTATTCTGAGGCATAAACTATCAATAGAGTTTTAAATCTCCTGTGTATCTGTTTGCATCTTTTTTATGGATTCCATTTGTTTCCTATGCTAGGACTCCATCATTTTCCTCAGCTCCTCTTTTTTTTTAAAATCTGTGTCTGCCCTAGAGTTATTAATCATGTCTTTTACTATGGATAGAATCTCTGTTGTTATCTGAGAAATTATTTCTGGTTTTATTTTTTCCAGATCCTCTTTTGTTACCAGTTCAGGGAGTCCAGGTGGTTGAGCATCAGATCGTTCCATCTTGTTGCCCTTTTGGATTGCCTTTGGTGATCTGGAAGTTTGTTTTTTGAGTCGTGTCTACATGTCTTCTCATTTCAACAGATGCAGTCTGCTGAACCTTTATTTTTTTTATTTTTATTTTTTTGCTGAACCTTCATTGAGATTAGTCTGCTTACCCAGTGGACTTCAATTCTCAGCAAACCTCAGAGAGGCCTTGTCTCTGCTGCTCATCACTGTATCAATTCCTGGGTTCAGAATGATGGCCAACTGGATCCCAGCACTAGGCTGTTGTCCAGGCAGGGTTCTGACTGGAGGCTGCCCATATTTAGCAGCCCTGTTGTCCTGGAGGGCCTTTGCACCTGAGTCCCTTGGAGTCTGAGTGGGCTTCTGGCTTGGACCTGAACACATTTACTGATGGTTTCTGGGCTGGCCTCTGGCAGGGGTCTGCATGCCTATGCAGCTGTTTTCCAGGTGGGCCTTTGGCTGGGACTTGCATGCCCAAGCCACTGGTATCTGGGCAGGGCCCTGTCTGGGTTCTGCACATCCAAGGCACTGTTGTCCAGTCAGGCTTCTGGCTGAACTGATGTTAAGTTCTTGTATATTTTAGATACTAATACTCTGTTGGGAAAGCAGCTCACAAAGATTTTCTGCAATTCTTAGGTTGTCTCTTTGTCACTTTGTTCGTTATTTTTCTTTCTGTGCAGAAACTTTTTAATTTGATGTAGTTCCATTTGTTGATTCTTGCTATTATTTCCTAAGCTATTGGAGTCCTGTTCAGCAAGTCTGGCTGTGCCTATGTTTTCAAGTGTTTCCTTTATGTTTTCTCTTAGCAGTTTCAAAGTTTCAGGTCTTATAACTAGGTTTTTGATTCACATTGAATTGATTTTTGTATAGCATGAGAGGTAGAGATCTAGTTTCAGCCTTCTACAATTGTATACACAGTTTTCCCAGCACCATTTGCTTAAAAAGGCTGGGTTTTTCCAACATATATTTTTGGCTCCTTTGCCCAGAATCAGATGGCTGCATTTGTGCGGGTTTGTTTCTGTGTCCTCTATTCTTTTGCATTGGTCTATGTGTCTATTTTTGGGTCTGTGCCATGATGTTTTTGTTACTAAGCCTTTGTATTGTAATTTGAAATAAGATATTGTGATGTCTGTACCCCTGCTCTGTTTGCTTAGGATTTGCCTATTCTGAGTCTTTTGTGTTTCCATATGAATTTTAGGACCTTTTAATTTTTAGTTTTGTGAAGAATGTCATTGGAATTTTTATGAAATTTGTATTGAATCTATAGATTAGTTTCATTACTATGGTCATTTTTACAATATTAATTCTGCTGGTCCATGAACATGGGAGATCTGTCTATCTCCTAGTGTCTTCTTCAGTTAGTTTCTTCAGTATTCTGTAATATTTATAGTAGAAATCTTTTATCTCCTTGGTTAGATTGATTCCTAGGTATTTTAGTTTTTAAAGCTAATGTGAATGGAATTTTTTCAATTTCTTTTTCAGCTAATTCATTATTGGTGTATGGAAAAGTTATTGTCTTTTAATATTAATTTTGTATGCTGTTAAATTTAAAATGATTCTCCTTCCTTTCAGTGTCTTTTTTTTTCTTACACATAATTATTGTCAAGCACATTTGTTTTACTCCAGCAGTGTGCCTCATACAAGATACTGAATGCTGAAATTACCTTAGGTAGCTGTCAGCTCAGGTGAGCATGTCAAATGATGACAAATGCACAAAATATTGTACAGAAATTAAAAGTTTTGTGTAAATAAATAATTTGAGCATGTGGCATCCATACAGCTCTTTCCAGAGGAAAACTTGTGGGACAGTTGGCTGAAATATGAACTTTACAATTACAAAAGATTACCAGAAAATTATCAACAGACTTCATATCTGTTATGAAACTCTGGATGTGATAATGGGAATTACAGGCTGCTAAACTATTCTCACTATAATTCTTGGCACTGTGGTAGAATCAAAGATAAGTTATAAGCTCAAAAAACATAAAGTAAATATAACCCATTGTGAAAGGTACATAGTGTGAAGCTGTGTATATAATAAACAAACAACTGTGAAAATTTGGAGAAATGGACTTTTGAGGGGGCAAATATGTGATTGAACATGGGCAAACCAATGAACAGAATTTATTTAGGCATTCAGAAAGTCTTTGATATACAGTAATAAGATGATATTTACTCCTATTGAAATTGAAAAAATTTCTAAAACTTATGATATTCAATACTGAAGAGAAAAATAATCACCTTGAATAGGCATATCAGTACATTTCTGGAAGGTAACTAGACAAATGTATATTATTTGCCTTCAATGTGTTTTACTTAGCATTTTTATTGCTAGGAATTTATCTTATGAAAATAATTGATAGATACTTTATCAATATAGTTCATTATAGTTTAATTTACGAGTGAAAGAAAAAAATACCTACATCTCCATGGAAAGGTTCTTGGATACAAAACAGGGAGGCAGGCCTATTACAGATGGGAAGAGGATCCAAGGATGGAGGGGAAGGGGAGTAAAAGGAGGGGAAAGGGAAACAAAAAGGACTAAGGTGCAATATGTATATGTACCAACACCCTGTGATGAATGTATTCATTATGTATCACAAACATGTACTAAAAAAAAAGGATAAAAAAAGAAAAGAAAAGGTACTTGGTTAAGTAAACTAAGATATATCTATATGATGGGATCATAGGCAGTAACAAATATGATATATAAGAATAATAAAAATATGGGAGAATGATTATGATTTATTGTAAAAAATCAAGTATGTGATTTTCTTTTTTTCTATGAGGTTGCTTTTTTAGTATTCAAGAAGAAGTTTATTTTGTAATGTTATCATAAATATTATTAAATGTTGTTATGGTTTAAATATGAATTAATTCCCCCCAAAACTTATGTATGCAGGTCTTTATTCCCATGCAGCAATGTTCAGAGGTGGGGCCTGGAGTGGATGATGAGGGTGATGAGCTGATTAATGGATTAATCCACTGATGAATGGGCTATTAGGAGGCAGGGCCCAGTTGGTAGTAGACCACTTTGAAAGGTGTAGCTTGTCCTCAGCCCCTTCGTCTCTCTCTGACGCTCTTCTTCTTCTTCTTCCTGGCTGTCATGAGATGAGCAGCTTTCCTTTGCCATGCCCTTCTATTTCACCATAGGCCTAAAGCAACAGAGCTTGCTTGAGATTGTAAGCCAAAATAAATCTTTCCTTGTTTAAGTTTTTTTTCTCAAGTATTTGGTCACAGTGACAAAAAGCTGACTAATACTGCCTTGAAATTTATTTTCAAAAAGTTAGCAATTGATTTTTCTTTTCTTAGAATTGATAATTATGGGATAGAAGTCATGTTTTGCCTTGGTAGTTTTCTTCATTAAGACAGTGTTACATTGTACTAGGAAACAAGAGAAGACAAAAAACTTACTCTATCATGAATAGAAATTTAAAAGTTTGTTAAACATATTTTCTCACATCATTTTATAGAAAATCTGAAAGCCAGGTGTGGTGGCACATGTCTGTAATCCCAGCACTCAGGAGGCTGAGGCAGGAGGATCACTGCGAGTTTGAGGCCAGCCTCAGCTACATAGTGAGTTCAAGGTCAGCCTGAACTGCACAGTGAAAACCTATCAAAAAAAATTATTGGCAAGAAGATTCTTCTCAAAGACCATTGTTACTGACGTCTTCTTGTGATGTCTTGTAGTACTTTTTTTCTTTTTAACATCATGAAAGTTATAATGTAACTTTGAATGTATGTCTTCACTTAACATTATATTGTGAGATTTTCCCCATGGTCATTGGAATTATCACAGCACAATGACTGCATATTCCCCCTTGTGGACAGTTGCAGAGTACGGATGTGGTGTTGTGATTCTCTCCTGGGTTAGACTCCCCAGTGAACCAAAAGAGGCCTCACTCTGGCTTCCACTGATTGTGCCATGACACACAAAAAATAAGCCATAAGTGACCACTTTGGAGATGTCTTGCAAACTGTGTGTTGTGTGACTGGGCAAGAACACAGTGAGTGAGCATCAGCTGGATGGGAGACTTGCCTCATGACGTGGGTCCTATAACCCAAGAGATTTCATCAGATGGTTGACATCCCAAGAGACATGCTGTTCATTTTTTTCTTCTTCTCAGATTGTCTTGTAACAGCAGACTTAGAGTCCACATTGTGGCAGCTCTTAGTGGTATAGCAGGATCAGGCCAAGAAGAATCAAGAACGCACCAAAAGGCAAGAGTACAACTTTATTACACCGACAGGCCAATCAGGGATTTCTCCACAAAGCAATTAGCCCAGAGCTGGCAGTGAACAGAGTTTATATGGATTAAGGGTTTATATGGTTTATATGGATTAAGGGTGGGGATACAGAAACAAGGCATTTATTTATTTTTTAAAAAATTCTTTTATTGGTACATTTTAGGTATACAATATATTTACATTTCTCATTGGGAACTTGTACCTTTACATGATGTAGCTTGGTTCTTTTTTTTCCTCATTCCCTGCACTCCCTTCACCCCTCCACCCTTCCCTATTTACAAAGACTTTGTTTCCATTTTTTCCATTTCTCATAATTTTTCCTTTCCTTTCTTTCCTTTCCCCTACCCCTCGCACTTCCCCTACCCCTTTGGACCTTTTCTTCCTATTTCACATTATCAATTATTCATTTTAATCATTGGTACATTTTAGGTATACAATAAAATGACATTCATCATTGGAAATTTACACCTTTACATAATCTCTCTTGGTTCTTATTTTTCCCCATTCCCCTGCTCTCCCTTCAATCCCTCCATCCCTCCCTATTTACAAAGACTTTGTTTCCATTTTTCCATTTTCTCATAGTAATTCCATTCCCTTCTTTCCTTTCCCCTACCCCTCCCACTTCCCCTTCCTCTTTGCCCTTTTTCTTCCTATTTCACATTATCTATTATACCTTTTAGTCCTTATTTACACTTTCAGTTTCTCACACTAGAGAAACTATTTGGCATTTACACATGTGTGTCCTATTTATCTTCCCACTTCTTACCTAATTTTTTTTTTTTTTTTTTGGTACTGGGGATCAAACTCAGGGCCTTGCACTTGGGAGGCAGGCAGGAGAACCACTGAGATCTTCCCACTGCTTAATTGGCTCCCTGTCATAATACTATTACCCTTCCCCCACATGCTTTGCCATGTGGCTTTGTTGATACTGTAGAAGACAGAGTATATTTCTGACTTCATAGGTGCTGGTCTTGGCCATATGACCTGCTTTGACCAGGGAAATGTCAGCACATGTGATCTGTTCAGTCTATAAATATGCTTGCATGATTTGGCTTGGCCTCTTGTGCTCCTATGATCCATCAGAAGAACATATCCCACATAGCTCCTGATCCCAGAATGAGGAAAAGTGTAGTTAAGTTGAAATCAACCAGTGACTTGGAGCCCAGCCCACCCAAGGTGCTGTCTGAAACACAGCTGCTCCAGCTGAGTGAAAAATAAATGTTTGCTATTGGAGGTTGTGTGTGGTATTCTTTTGTGATTATGTTATGCAGTGAGGATGACATTTGGATCTGGTCTTCAAGAATGAGTAGGATGTTATCAGCAGAAGATAAAGGTGCTGGAGTATTCATGAAATAGAGAACAGCTCAGTGTGGCTAGAGAATGGAGGGCAGTGGCAGGAAATAAGGTCAGAAAGTTGGAGTAGGGCTGGGTATGGTGGTGCACACCTGTAATCCCAGCACCCTGGGAGGCTGAGGCAGGGGAATTGCAAGTTTGGGCCCAGCCTAGGCAATTTAACCACTTAGTGAGATCCTGTCTCAAAATAGAAAATAAAAATGGGAATGTAGCTCAGTGTAAAGGCTCTTGGCCCAATCTCCGGTATGGAGAAAACAAAAAAAGAAAGAAAAATAAAGAAATTTGGACTGGGACTATGTTTGGAAGGCCTGATACTAAAAAGTATGGGCTTTAAAGGGAACTGTCTGAGATTTTTAAGCGGTAGGTGATAAAATCAAACCCATGCTTTAGAATTTCCAGTCATACTTAACGCTAATCCTTTGACATCTTAGAGGCATGTGAAGGCTAGGGGTAATAAAATTAGGCTAGCCATGTCATTTGTAAATTTTACTCAACACTAAGAAACAGTCCATGAAAATATCTTTGTTATTAGTATTATAAATTATGCATTTCTTATGATTCTCTTGAGAGCATCTTTTCCATACCCTTCACTCCCAAGGACTTGAGAAAGTTTTATTTGTACTTAAGAAGAAAACCAAGAATTTGAGATGTGCATAGGCTGAGTTTTTAATTTATTGTTTGAAATTATAGCTAACAATTCATTAAAGGGGTATCAATCTTTGAAATTTAAATAGAGTTTTAAGGTAAAAGACATCTCTTTATTAAGTTTACCTTAAATGTGGTAGACCAGAGGTCTAGTAATATACTTTTGACTCACTGATACTCTAAACTTATTTTTATCCCCTTTCCCCTGACCCTGATCCCTCAGATAAGCCCCACAGATCTCTCAGATAGACCTTGCAATAGCAAAATTTATATAACATGTCCTGAGTGAGGGAAAAAAGGAAAATGAGTCACACAGTGCCCACTTTCGAAAAGAGAAATAAGACAAGGACTAGGAAAAGAGATTTACCATATGTTACTGGAAATTTAATTTAGTTTCCTGAGCAGTTGGAAGTAGAAAGTAGGAATTGTAGCGACTCTTTATTCAAACTATTGAACTGTGCAAGTTCTAAATTTAGGATTTGTAGGAAACCCTTCAGAAGGACTGGGATACTTTTATGTTCCCAAAAGAGAATGTGCTCCATTTTGAAGTAACTAAATTACTTATTGTTGATGTGTAGTTTTTTTTTCCCCATTAAGTTTGTTGGTACCTTTTCAGTATAAAATTCATCATTCATCATTGGGATCTTGTACCATTACATGAGTCTCTTGGTTCTTATTTTTTTTCCCCTTCCCTTGCCCTCCCTTCACCCCCTCCACCCTTCCCT
>NW_004624737.1:2953556-2969130 GCF_000247695.1 Heterocephalus glaber | reverse complement strand
CCTCTGGGCCGGGAGCAGTGGGACAGAAGGTGGGCCCAAAGCCCTTTCCTCTGGGCTAGGAGCAGCGGGAGGGATGGTGACTGAGAAGCCCCTTCCTCTGGGCCAGGAGCAGTGGGATGGCAGCTCAGAAGCCCCTACCTCTGGGCCAGGAGCAGCGGGACTCAGTACCTTGGTCTGGTGGTCTGGTGTCCTCTGAGTCTTTGTCGTGTGGAACCAAGTGGCTGCCTGTCTGCAGCGGGGTGATTCGGCATCTTCCACATGACTCGGGACCTCGGTAGGGTGTGGGCAGACCTGCCTGTCTGCAGCAGGGTCTACTATGCATATATCAAATACTAATTGTACACAGTGTTCCTTTCAGCATACTGGGTCTTATTTCTAATATATTTCCCAATTCAACTGCCAGCTTTTAAGAAGCCACCCTTTCACATTATAGGTTAATTAAAGTTCACACTGGGTAACAGGTCCCAGGGCTGTGGCTTTGGTGTCTGCACTACCCCTAATGCCGCCTTTCCTTTGGAGAGGATAGGATATTACTAGAGTCCTCAGTAGACCTTGGCATCATCAGTTATTAGGTCAGAGAAGCTCACTTGCTCCTTTTTGAGAGCTTTGAGTTGAGGATCTGACATGGCCAAATAGAGTGCTTCTGCAGTATAGAGGAAGGTACACTGACAGAGCTCCATATTTCTTAACCAGACTTGAATAGCTTTTCTCCAGAGAAAGATAATCCTTGTGAAGGAAAAAGGCACTTGCTAGCCTGTTCCAAGGCTTTTTACTGACTCTTGGGACATTAAAAATGGTGAAATGCCAAGTGTTTCCTTAATGCTTTTAACTTGTAAATTTGCAGTGTGGTTGTGTTATTATTAAGGATTTATTTTACAAACAATTACTTCATACCATAGTGGTTGAGCCTAGAGCCCAGAAATCCTGAGTTCAAATTCTGGTCCAGCCTTTGTTAGCTATATGATCTTGAGTAAGCTAGTTGGTCTTTTTGTACTTCATTTTAAAATTTATAAACAGGGCATAGTAGTACCTCCTAATAATGGTTTTTATGAGAACTAAACATGTCTTAGTAGAGAACCTAGACTCTTAGAACAGTATGTACCATATAAGAGTTAGTGATTATTATCATCATCATCATTGTTACTGTATTTAATGTACTCCAAGCACTGTCATTTGGTAATAATGTGCTGATTTAAGTTGTATCGTCAATGTCACTTTCTTTTACTCTTGTCAGGGTATCTTTGTGACTGTATATATAATTTCTTCTTCAGATAACCTCAGAATTCTAAATTAAAGACCCTTTGTGAAATGAGGCCTGGCCAGACCTCAGGGCCCTCAGTGCCTTAGCATTCTTTGTGAAATGAGATGCCTTGCCCTGCTTTTGAGAGTGATGTGTTCTTTACTTTAGACATTCCACCTAGTGGAAATATCCCTACCAGCCCCTTGTGGGACAAGCTCAACTTTGAGACTAGGTCTGTGGCTGAGCTTGTGATGACAATTCAGGAACTGATGGTAGGCTGGTGAGAGCAGTCCCCAGCCCCCCAAAATGTAGACACACAGGTTGTTGGAGTCAATAAATCAATCCTTTGGCTATTCAAAAGGTGTAGTTCTTTTTTTCCCTTTAAATATCGATTCTGTCTCTTCCTGGATGAAGTTAAAAATGATTGTATTTCCAATTGGCATGGCACAATTTGTACATTGTTAATAGGGTACCTGGCATAATGCAAAGAGCCTGTGTGCCAGTACTTGCAGTACCCATGGATGACTGTGCTAATCTCTTTCCCTAAATAGAGTTGTGGCTGTCACTATCCAACCTGTGGGTGGTATGCAGTTGCCACCTGCATACCTTTCAGAATTCACATGTTATTTTATATCTTTCTGCTGCTGCCCTAGTAAGAGCTTGCCATGTAGGATGAGTAGCATAAAAGTGGCATGGAAGCTGAGAGAATGGGAGCCAGAGTATGGGCAGGGTGTCCTGAACTCTGAGGTCACACTGAGGTTCATGGTAACCTTGGCTCCTATTCCAAGTCAGAGCTCAGATGGTGGCACCAAAGCCCTGATGTCAGAGGCCTGCTCTGCATCCTGACAACTCTTGGCCACGTTCCAGTGCCACCAATTATCTCTTGCCTAGCAGCAGTGAGATGCCAGTCATAATGTAGAGGTGTGGAGGTGGCTGCTCTCAGCTTCTGTGCTTGTGCCACTGGGGACAAAATCCCTGCCACTTTCTACCAAATAGCAGGGCAAGTGGCATCTTGGTGGCTTAGAGGCAATGAAGTGCAAATGAGAGGAAGGAGTTTATTTTTAGAAAAACATTTCAAATCATTTTGATGGCTGTGAGAAGACTTTCACCAAAGCCTTCTGTGCCACTGGTGTGCATCATTAGCTGCTAGCAAGTGTGCCATTACCTGACACCCAGGAGGCGTGGGCACTTAGTAGGACTGAGCATAGGATGCCCATTGGTTATTTCTAGGGCAATTATTTTCCTGCTTTCTCTTCCTGCAGGAAGAAATCACACACGTCAGGAGCATGTTTGAGTGTCCTACATTTCTAATGTGTTTTTCCTAGAGCAGGCAATGAACCATACATGCTATCAGCTTAGGAGGACTGGGTGGACAGAAGGGCAAATATGCTCAACTCTTAGGCCTCCATGCTGGTGCAGGAAGGGAATTTGGTTGTGAACTTTTCAAATTTCTACCTGAGAAGGATGACATTTAACACTTAAAGTTTTTACTGTGGATACTGACAAAGACCTATTTAAAATTTTTTTCATCTAGTATTTTTGTTCTGTGCACAATAAGGAGAAATGTTTTCCAAACTATGTTTTTTAAATCAGAGGCATATTGTGTGTGTATGTGTATGTATGTGTGTGTGTGTGTGCATGAAATCCTATGCAATACCCCAATATATAAAATTTGGAATGACGACAACAAAAACAACAACAACAGGAGACCTTCCTTGTCGATAAGTTGAGGTGGCACCATCTTTTGCTTCCCCAGAACTTTTGTCACCTTGAAAGTAGCTCTGCAGATTCCAACATCCTTGGCACTACTATGTGCTCTCTTTGTGTTGCTGGGGTTGGATCCCAGGCTTTCATACTAAGCTACACCCCCACCCCTTTAAAAATTTGAGACAATGTTTTGCTATGTCACAAGATTACCTGGGCTGGGCTCAAATTTGCAATCCTTCTAGCTCAGCCCCCCAGAGTGCTGGAATTATAGGCATATATTACCATGCCTGATTTACACACTCTATTTGGTTTGATTCCAGTGTTCAAAGCCCCCAATTTGATCTTTCAGATTTGCAGGGGGGTTTGTATTTGGGGCAATGAGATGTTGTCAGTAAGCCTTTGACACAAAAGATCTGGGAGCCTAAGGATTCTATTCTGCATGATTCAGGCACTAAGACAGGGGTTCATGGAGATCCAGATTCTTCTACTTAGTCATGGCCAGTTCTTAGCAAAGATTAGTAACTTGTTGAATCGCTTGTCATTCAATAAATATGAACTGTATTCTTTATATATACTGCCAAAATCCCTAATCTGATGTTTGGGTATGTATAACAGTTATAATTAACTTCACTACATATGAAAGCAACCGCAAATACCACACTGGCTTAAAACAGAGATTTATTTTTCTCCCAAAAAAAAGAAGTCTGGAGGTTAAATGCCATCTTCCACTTCCTTCTAGGGAGATTGTTATGGTTTATATCTAGATGTCCCCTCAAAGCTTCCTACACACATTGGTGCAGCTTTTGGAAGGTGATTGTATTATGGGGGATGGTATTCATCAGTGGATTCATCCACTGATGAGTTTATAGCTAAATGTGATGTTGGAGGGTGAAGCTTTGTTGAAGGAGGTAGGTCATTGGGGTGTGGCCTGAAAGTGTCTATTTCCATCCCTCCTCCTTTGATCTGTATCTCTGATTCCTGCTGCTATGTCATGAGCTCTTTCTCCTCTGCTATGTCTTTCTGCCATGCCACCCTGTCTTGGAGCCAGCCAGCTAGCTATGGACTGGAATCTCTATAAATGGTGAGACAAATAAACCTTTCCTCCTTAGAGTTGTAGAGCCAGGTATTATGTCTCAGAAAGTAACTAAGACAGAGACCTTGGAAAGTTAGTAACTTAACTTCTTTAGATATATGTAAATTAAAAATAATGTTATCACAGGGTTTTTGTGAAGACATACTATGATGAACCATAGTCTGGCACAGAGTAAATGTTCAGTAAATCTTACAAAAAACATAACAACTATTATTTTACTGCCACTGTTAGTTGTTTGCTCTATCAGTCCCTCTCTAGGTTTGCTGCTTTTCAGTAAATTAAAAAACTTCAGAGATTTGTTTAATTTTCTAACATTAGCTGCAGGGATCCCTGTGCCACTATTTACTGTAGATATTTTCTTTAAGAATTTTGAGATAAGCCCTAACACTATAATATCACATCCTCAAAGAATGTTTTATATATGGTCTCCCTTATGCATATGTAAATCTATTGCAGAGGTCAGAATGGGGCCTTGCCATCTTCTGGCCACATTGCCATGGCTTATCTAAATAACTACCCTTGATATCCAGGATCGTGGGCTATGTGTTTCTGAAGGATGACTTCTATCATTCCCTTTGATTTGAAGTTAGCAATTAAAATAATATGGCCTAATGGTTAACAGTTCATCTGAATAGTCTTTTTTTTTTTTGGTACCAGGGATCAAACTTGGGACCTTGTGCTTGCAAACCAGGCAGTGGAACCACTGAGCTAAATCCCCAGCTGAATAGTCTTTTTAGATGGAGTATTCGAAGGTAGATTCACTTACTTTATTTTAGTCTGAGCTCTCTGGAAAGAGGAACCTGAGGTAAAGGGTTTATGAGCTGTTTCTTTATTAGAAATTGTAAGACCAAAGACAAAGGAAAAGAGGTATTTGGGGAAGGAGACAGAACCAATAGGAAGATGTATTATCAAGTTAGTCACTGCTAATTGCTTGACCACATAGGACCATCACAACTGTCCTCCAAGAAGCCAAATAAATTGTGTATCAGAATAGTCCACTGGAGAGAAGAAGAATCTATCCCATTGATTTCTTTCTTCCCCTGTTCAAAGGTTTGCTCCATGAGGTGTTAATTCCTCCATACTTTCATTTTGTACATGCATGGAGGCCAGTTGGGTTTCATGAAGCTCTAAACCTCTGTTGAAAGTATTCCCCAGACCTGCTATTTTCCAAGTAAGTAATAAGAGATGGTGACCTGGCAATGAAAAATACAATGCAACTTCTATTTTTCAGAAGAACCACTGTTTTGGGCTTTTTGTGAGCTTAAAAGAGATAAATATTTAAAGTAAGGACTGTGAAAGTAAGCACTCAACAGTGGTTAGTCAATAGCTTTATTTTGTGGCACTGTTGAAAGTGGGTAATACATCTGAGCCAATTCCCAGAAAGCTCTATTTGTGTCCTGCTAGCAACCCAGGACATCAAATGATTCTATCATTTAAAAACTGATGTAAATTTAACATGTACTTATTAGAAATGCAGTATTGACTCATGTTTTACTCTACATAAATCAACTCTAAAAAAATCTTTTGAGTGCTAAAATGATGAACTCTTGAACAGGGACAAAAACTCTCGAGAGGGTTGAATTTCAGAACTGGCTTTAGTGATGTGGCCTTGTTCCCCTGGAATACCTTCCAAAGTGATGAAATACAGCTGATCCTCACATTTTTACTGATCGATTAAATCTTGCCAGGGTAAGTGTGTGAGCTTCTGCTGACTTTGTGAAACCAGATGTGCACCCCATTCTGTCCCCCTGCAGTATGGTCCAGATTCCACCCTTAGGGATACATGTATCAGAGCACATGTTTATCAAGTTATCCAAAGCTAGATTTAAGTCCTGTTTTCACCATTTCCTACCAATGTAATGTTGGATAAGTCACTTAACCTGTTTTAAAAGTTCTCATTTATACAGGGGAAGTGTGTTGTTTTATAGAAGAAGATACACGCTTAACATAAAGCCTGATAAGGTAAGTTCCAATAATTATTTGCTATTGTTATTAGTTTTATTTTGTGCTAGAAAGAAACAATTCATCAGTTAGTGCTTTCCTCGGGATTTCCACTTGTGACAAGTTCACAAGTTAGGGATAAACAGGTGGGAACACGTATTAAAATCAAGTTCAGCTGTAACAACCAGAGGACCAGCATTGGCTTAAACACAATAGAAGTTTATTTTTCTTACTATGAGGTCAGGAAGTAGGCTCTATTCCATGAACCCCCCAGGAACTGGCTCCTACTCCAGTGTGTAGCACCTATTTCTAAGGTCAGCTCATGGTCCAAGATAGTGGCTGTGATTTCAGCCATCTGGTTTTCATTCTGGCCAATGGGAAGGAGGATGGAATGTAAGAAGGGCAAAGGATCATCACAGCTGTTTCTTAAAGAGGACTCCATGGATTTCTGTTTACATCTCATTGCAGCTTTGTGGGCTTCCCTAGCTTCAAGAGAAAATGTAGCTTATTCACATTGGCTGTACTGTAGCTTAAATTCTTATTGCTATAAAAGAGAGAGAGAATGGACATTAAGGGACAATTATCAGTCTTTCAGACATCCATCTTTCAGAGCATCCAGAGTGGGACACTTTGTGGGGTTTCCAGGTATAAAGAAAAATCATTATTATAAGTAGTTTATGTCTGATAAATTGGATTTGCTTTTGATCTTATCAAGACAATATACGGAAATTCTCTGTTCATCAAGGTAGCCACTAACCACATGTGACGGTTGAGTATTTGGAATGTGGTTATTCCAAATTGGGATGTGCTATATAATTAATATACACACTGGATTTTAAAGACTGTATAAACAAAGAATGTAAAACATCATTAATAATTTTTTGTGCTACATGTTGAAATTATATTTTTTATGTTTTGGATTAAATGAAAAAATTAATTCCACTTGCTTTTTACTTTTTAAAATTAAAATTATATTTGTATGTGGTTTGCATTATTATATCTAATTCAGACATAATCTAGATCTAGATCTAGAATGTCCCCTGTCTAAAAGATGCTATCTCTTTAGAAAGGCAATTCTATGTAGTCCTGAAGGGGATTGCTCTCTGAATGGATGATTTGATATAGGACAAATTCTTTAACATGGGATTCAAAGCACAAGGCTATGGCACTATACCTGGCAGTGCTGCCTGAGGAAGGTGGTTGGTTCTGTGTTCTTTGTTCTTGACAGATCTGTCCCTTAAGGGGAAAAATCTCAATGTCACCACCCTCTAAGAGCATCCTATGAACTCCACCTCACGATATGGGTCTTGTTCAGTTAATAATTCTAGGATTTCATTTTAGGATTACGCTTGAATTAGGATTCATTTTAGTGCCACTATGAATATTTTCCACACAGTGAGAAATTCACTGGTAAGTCACATGATCAGCCTGGGAGGAGTGACATGTCTGAGCTTCAACTTAAAAAACTGGAATGATAATGATAAGGAAATTTATTTGGTACCCCAAACTCTGTGCATTTTTGTTTCTCTTCCTGTCATTGATTCCTAATTATCAAGTGCAGTAATTTTCAAAGTATGGTTTGTTGACCAGCAGTGTCACTGTCATTCACGTACCTGGTGTATCTGTGGATTCTCAGGAACCATCCAGACCAAAGAATCAGATGCCTGGGGGCGTGAGACCCAGTACTGGGTGTTTTAACAAGTCTCCAGATGATTTGGCTATAGCTAAAGTTTGAATCATCAGTTTAAAGCTATAGTTTTCTTAATGAATAGATCTTCACTCCAGTGAGGTGCATCAAGTACTTTTATTTTTATTTTTTGGTACTGGGGATCGAACTCGGGTCCTTCCACTTGTGCAGCAGGCGATGAGACCACTGAGCTAAATCCCCAGGCCAAGTACTTTTATTTTTAAATTAAGAAGTATCATCCTTGATAGGAAACTAGAAGGTAGAATTTGGAAATAGGGAAGGGGATTAGGGAGAGGAAGGTGGAAAGGAAGAGGGTGGGAAAGGGATTGAAAATGATCAAGATATGTTAGATGCATGTGTCAATTCCCAAAGTGAACATTACTATCCTGTATTACTAATATACACTCATAAAAATTATAAATGAAAGGTCACCCTATTTAATGCTTTATATCATAAGAGGAAAAGTATACAGGGATTATCTCTATGTGTAAATAAATGTGAAATCACATTTCTTGTTGGTTTCTGAATAAAATTTGGTAAGACAATGAGAGCTTTGAAAAAATATTTAACAATATAAGGGGCTGGAGGTTGTTCTCTGTCATATGAGCTTCCCTAGCTCACCTTTTCCAAATTTTACTGCTGAGCCACACTCCTCAGTTTACTGGAATTCCTCCCAGAAGTGACTATGGCTGGGAGCAGCCAGCCAATCTGCCCACGTACCAATTGCTGGCTCTGGTGGCCACCTGGTCTGCCTGTCTGCTCACACACAGCCCCAGTTGTTATCTCTCTACTTCCTATCCCCATTCAAGTATCTTAGCAGCATACTTTACTTACCCAGACAGCATTCTCACTTCCCTTATTTTTATCCACATGAGCAATTTCAAATTGCAAGGTCTTTCCTTTTTTCCTGTCCCTTAAATTTGTCCCCCATTCTACAGATATCCAAACTCAGTTCTTTTCCTAAGGAACAGACTCCACAGTCTCATTCCTGAAATTTAATGCATAGAGATATGTTCAGCCAGCAGCACTGGGGAAAATGGCTTCATCTGTCACAAAATGAACCCTTAGGAACTGCTAAGATACCAGGCATGCCTACAGGGGGCCCACTCCCTTGCTTGTCCACCACCTTCCTCAATTCCACCCTCTGAATTTCATTTTCTTGAGTTTCTTTTTTCTTTTGGCTAAAACAACTGACTAGTATTTTCTCAGTTTTGGAGGCTGGAAGTCCAAAGTCAAGATGCCATCAGGGTTGATTTCTGGCAAGGCCTCTCTTCACTCTTGTAGATAAATGGTTTTCTTCTTGCTGTGTATTCACACAGCCTCTGTGCACACTTGTGGGGAAAACTTGCAATCTGATGTCTTTTCCTTATCTTTCTTTTAGTATTTTTTGATTGAGAAATTAAAAATTACATATTGTGTCATGTACAGCATGATGTTTTGTAATAATTACACATTATAAAATGGCTAAATCAAGCTACTTAAAATATGCAGTATCACATTTTATTTTTGTGGTGAGAATACTGTATGTGAAATGTATTCTTAATGATTTTCAAGAATAAAGTGCATTAGTATTAACTATAGTGACTATGTTGTACAATATTCTTTCTATTCCATTAGATTTTTTCCTATTCCTGAAATTTTTGTCTTTTGACTACTCCCCCCCCCGCCCCCCCATCTCCTCCTTGAGTTTTCTTGCTTGCTAATTGAAAGTGATGCTTCAGAGCCTCCTGCCAGAAGACCTTCTTACCCTTTAGGGTAAGGATTAGGTGTTGGGTGGTGGGTAGAGATGGGATATTGGTGGATCTGAAAACTGATGCCTTGGCCTTTTCAGCTCTTTCACGGATAGGCATCAACAATGTGTATGATGCCTTATGGTTTACAGAACACCTTCAGATTTCATCATTTACAAGGCACCTCAGCCACTTGGAGAGCAGAGTAGGAAGTTATTAAAATTGTTTTACAGATAAAATAAATGAGATCTGGAAGGGTGCCATCTTTCCACAGTTGGCTAAATAATAAAAGGCAAAGTTGGGTTTAATATACATTCATGTTTTACATTAATGTGACCTTTAGTTTACCCCCCTCAAATGGATGCAATTTTAATCTAATAAAGCCCAAGGGACATCTCAATGACTTCATTCAATGATTATTTGATGCAATGAGTGCATTTAAGGAGATCACATTTGTATTGAGTTTACAAATGGCAGTCACATCCATTACTATTGCTAATTTTTATAATGACTATATGTAGAAACTTTTAGTATTCTTGCTTTACACATAGGAAACTCAGACTCAGTTAAAATGAGTAACTTGCTTGTTACATGAATGTTGCAGCTAATTGTTGCTTGGTTCTTCTTGCAATAGAACCTCTGTCCACGAAGTATAGCTCCTTTCTTTTATCCATAGAAAGGAGCTGAACCTGGTTAAGACTGGGTTTCCCCAACCTTTTCTGTTTAAAAATATAAATACTTGAATTTCTTCCATACCCTTCTGTGAACTCTCTCATACCCCAGGGATGGGAGGAAGTGCCTCAAGAGATGGTCCAAACTGCCTAAGGCCGGGAAGTTGCATCAAGGAAAAGATGTATGTGGAATCCTGCATTTAGTTTCCTCCAGACTTCTCAATTTTTTTAATGTAGGATTATTTCCTTTCTAAAAAAAATAGGTTTATTTGAATGGACACATACAATTGTACATATTAATCGATACCATGTGATATTTTGATACATGTGTAGAACTGTGAAACATTTAAGTTAGGTTAAGGATTCAAAATCCTTTCTTCTAGCTTTAAAAATACATAGCATAATACTGTTATTGTGGAATATTTCCTTTTGATAGGTATTTTTGGGGTTTTTTTTTACCTCTTGGGTAGGAGGTCATTGGTAGAAATCTTACCAATAGATCTTTTATTTTATTCTTTAGTCATAATTATCTTTCCATCTAAAGTTTGGTTTTCTTGTATAGCAACACTGACTCTCATTAAAATTCATCTAGTGAAACAGTGGCTTGGCTAAGACAATTTTGGATTCAAAATTCATCTTCTAAGGGCTATTCATCTCTTATCTGTTTTACATTCCATGTAATACTAAGGGTTACAACTCTTCTGAAAATAGAGATCTGTTTCTTAAATATTCTCTAAGAATTTCCAGAAGACTCTAGATTCTAGAACCTTCGTGCAGCATTAGTACCACCTGAGAATTTATTAGAAATTAGCATCCCAACACAGAATCAGCATTTAACAAGATTCTCAGGTGATTTGTGTACATGTTAACATTTGGGAATTACTGATTTAGTACATCTTTTGTTTTAGCAACAGTCGGCCTTCCACATCTGTGGTTTCAACCAACCTCAGATAAAATTATATTTAAAAATTTTGTCTGTGCCAAACATACACAGACATTTTTTCATGTCATTATTCTTTAAATAAGGCAGTATAACAGCTATTTACATAGCATTTACATTGTACATATAAGCCCATGTGTTTCCATGGCTCGCTTCCTCCTCACTTCATTGAGCTTTTCCCAAACATTCTCTCCTCTCAGAGACCTTCACTAACTACTCATAAAGTTAACAAAGAGAAACTTTCTTCTAAACTCTTTGTTGCTGCTTATCTTCTGTTACTTTTTTTCATAGCATTCATGTTCCTTTTTACCTGAATGTTATAGTTGAAAAATCATCTGTTTTGGCTCTCTCTGCCCTACTGGAACAAGCTCTACATTAGTTTCCATTCTATCTCCGGTACCTAGAATAGTGGCTGGGATATAGTAAATACTCTATGAACATTTGCTGAATGAACAAATAATAAGAAAAAATTCCAAAATCTGTATATCATTCAAACCAAGAATTCCATGATCCTGGGTGGAGTTGCCTTGGAAACCCATCACTGAAGATAATGGAGTGTTTTGTTTAGACCGCTCACTTCTACCTGGAAGACAGCTGCAAACTTAGTTGTCAAGCAGTCACTATTAGCTTACATCAACAAATATTACAGCACATGTCATAAATAAGTAAATAATAAAATAAAATAGATAACAAGGCAATTTTTCTGTACCAGACCAGATCTTTTATTGTTATTGTTCAATACACTTGAGACAAAAAAAAATTCATCACTTTCTTCACAAGGTGGCATGAAAAACTTCCTCAAATGCACTCCCAAGGTTAGCTAATGACTTCTTGCTATTATAAAAAAATACTCTTAAGTTGTTCATTGCCAAGAAGAGTAACTCAATTGCAATTGAGTACATGGAGGAGTGAATCTCTAAGCAAATCAGAACTTTCACTGGTTTTTCTTTTTTCTTTCTTTTTTTTTTAGTTTTTCTTTTAAAATTAAAGTATTTTTTCAGAGCAAGAATAGGTTTATAGAAGAATTGCACAGAAAGTATAGAGTTCCCATATACTCCCCTACTCTGTTTCCCCTATTATTAACCTTTTGCATTGTCGTGGTACATTTTTTTTTTTGTACCGGGGATCGAACTCAGGTCCTTGCGCTTGCCCAGCAGGGGGTGAAACCACTGAGCTAAATCCCTGGCCCCAGGTACATTTTTTTTTAACAACTGATGAGTGAGTAGAGATATATTATTAACTAAAATTCATAGTCTACATTAAGATTCACTCTTAATTTTGTATAGCCATGGGTTTTGCCAAATGATAATCTAATTCACTGTCCTAAAAGTCCTGTGTTCAGCTCTTCATCCCTCTCTTCATCCTCTCCCAGCTCATAGCAACCACTGATCTTTTCATTGTCTCTATAGTTTGATTTTTATTTTATTAATGAAACAGTGATTTTTGTTTATGGGGAAGAATTGAAAAGAAGTTAAATAACAAAAAAAAGTGTGGTATTTTGTCCTTTTTTCCATTATATCTTCAGGATCTAGGATAGGCACTGGGGATAGCTTAGGGTAACCTCTTTATATTTTAACATATATCATTTTATATGTGATCATGTATTATGATCACATATATACTTATACAGTCTTACGTGTAGAAAAGATAATCCATTTATGCTGATTTAGTGAATATTTAATATATTTCATGCATTCTGCTACATACTTTATACATATCCTCTCTTTATCATAAAAATTGAGAAAGTACTATTAATTCAAAATGCCTCAACTTACTGGAAGGATTTATAATCTAATAACAACAGTAATAATGGACACTTACAGTTTGCAAAAAATTCTCACATGATTATTTTACCCTCAAAATCTTTTGAATTATTATTAGTTTAAATGTACTGGTAGTTTAAGTTACTTGTCCTGGAATCAGATCTAATTTTGAGTTTTCTGATGACAAATCCTGCATCATTGCACTGAGTCATACTAGGATCATGGCAAATCAAAACTTCTTTTTCTACTTGTCTCAGTGTTAATGTCACCTGCATGCTAAACCTGTGCAGTTATTGAAGTTCAGTAAAAATATATGTATTTTTTTGTCAAAGCATTCAAAATATTTACTAAGCAGCTATAATTCTTCTGGAGGCTTTGTTTACATTCATGAATAAAATATATTTAATATTTGCTCTTGTGAGGCCTACAGTCTGTTCAGCTTATACTTGTTTGATTGACTGAGTGACTAAGTGATGAAGACTTTTTGAGTTCCACTTTGCCATCAAGCTATCAGATGCACTTTCACGTCAGTTGAAAATTTGGGAACCAGATTTTATGTTCTCATCCAAGTCTTTGGATCTCTATATCAAGTCATTTATTTCCTTTCTTGATGAATTTGAAAAAGTCAGTTAAAGATGAAATTCTGTTTGATTAATTTGCTCAGCAAGTTTTATAGCTATCTAATACTTCATCTTGTTTACAAGGATATCATGAAAGACTTCCTCAAATGATTTCCCAAACTTGGACGTCCCTGTGTGTCACTAGTTCCTGATGTCCAAGATGAATGTTACTGTCGATAAATTACCCTTCAGTAAATTGGACTCACTGTGCCCTGAGAGCTAGGATGACTTTTAATCTCTATAAATTGTATCCCAGTAAACTTGACCCATAAAATTTAGTAAGTCTTGTAGTTGTGTTGAAAGAATAATAGATTGTAAGTATATTTTAGGAATGCCAGAAAAGTTTGCTATTAGAAAATTCAACAATATAATTTCCACAGCAACAAATTAAGAAAAAAATAGGCATTGAGGGTGTAGCTCAATGGTAGAGCACATACTTGTCATGCAAAAAATCTAGCATCAAAAATCAAGCACCAAAAAAAAGTTATTGATAAATGCCATAAAATGTTTTGATACAATCAGAAGCCATTTCTTTGTTTTATCTATCTGAAAATATTTGTGGCTTTATATCTTTGGGTGACATCCCTCACTTCCCCATCAAAAATTTTTAAGTGTATATTTATTTATTATTTTATTGGTTTATTTTGTGATCATAGTAATTACATGCATTTTGGGGAATTGGTACACACACACCCATATCATATCTTTTTTTTTTTTTTTTGGCACTGGGGATAGAACTTGGGACCTTGCACTTGCGAGGCAGGTGCCAGAACCACTGAGCTAAATCCCCAGTCCCCCATATTATATCTTGATAATTTTTTTTGGAGGGTACTGGGGATTGAACCCAGGACCTTGCATTTGTGAGGCAAGTGTGGTGCCACTGAGCTAAATCCTTGGTCCAATATCTTGATAAATTTTTTATCCCTTTCCTTCCATTCTTTCCTCTCCCTCATTCCCCTGCTCCCTTTCCCCACCTCCAAAAAAGTCTGCTTCTCTGTATACTACCATCTCTCCTTTATTTTACTGTTTAATTTATTTATATTGTAGCTTTCTCATATAAGTGAGACCATGTGATATATAACCTTCTGTGTCTGATTTAATTCACAACATCATGGTCTCAAGATCTATCCATTTTCCTACAAATGACTCAAATTAACCCTTCTTTGTGGCTACATAATTCTCTGTTTCTTTGTCCATTTTTTTTGTCAATGGGCTAGTTTAGCCATTGTGAATTGAGCTGCTATAAATATGGGGACACACGTATAGCTACAATATGATGCTTTTAACTCTTTCAGGAATATACCCAGGAGAGTTACAGCTGGGTCAAATGGAATCTCAATGTTTAGGTTTTGGAGGAATTTCCATAGCGGTTGTACTAATTTACATTCTCAACAATAATGTAGAGGGGTGTCCCCCTCCTCCCCCTGCCAATCTTTGTTGTTTTTTGTGTATTTGATGATAGTCTTTCTGACTGGGGTAGTATGAAATCTCAAAGTTGTTTTGATTTGCATCTTGCTAATGGCTAAAGATGCTGAACATTTTTTTCCTGTATTTATTGGCCATTTGTACTTTTTTTGAGAAGTGTGTATTCAGTTCATCTGCCCATTTTAAAATTAGATCATTTGTTTTTGAGTTCTGATGTTTTTGAGTTCTTTGTACATTCTAGTCATTAGTTGTCTATTAGAAGAGAAGTTGGCAAAACATTTTCACATGCTGTGGATTTTCTTTACTCTGTCGATTGTTTACTTTGCTGTATAGGAGTACTTAATTTTTTTTCCATTTAGTTTGTTGGTACATTTTAGGTGTACAATACAGTTACACTCATCATTGGGATCTTGTACCTTTAAATGATGTATCTTGGTTCTTATTTTTTCCCCATTCCCCTGCCCTCCCTTCACCCCCCCCGACCCTTCCCTATTTATAAAGACTGTTTCCATGTTTTTCCTTTTCTCATATTTTTTCTTTCCCCTTTTTTCCTTTCCCCTTCCCCTCCCCCTTCCTTTAGACATTTTCTTCCTATTTCATAATATCAGTTATACATTTTGATTCTTATTTACACTTTTAGTTTTTCATACCAGAGAAACTATTTGTTATTTACAAATGTGTGTCCTATTTATTTCACTTAAGAGTATGGCCTCAATGTGCATCCACTTAGCTATAAATGTCTCTAGTTTCTCATTCT
>NW_004624737.1:2928597-2945836 GCF_000247695.1 Heterocephalus glaber | reverse complement strand
TCTGGGCCAGGAGCAGCGGGACAGAAGGTGGCCCAAAAGCCCTTTCCTCTGGGCTGGGAGCAGTGGGAGGGATGGTGACTGGGAAGCCCCTTCCTTTGGACCAGGAGCAGTGGGACAATGGCTCAGAACCCCCTACCTCTGGGCCATGAACAGTCGACTCAGTACCTTGGTCTGGTGGTCTGGTGTCCTCTGCATCTTTGTAGTGTGGAATCAGGTGGCTGCCTGTCTGCCCCAGCTTTCCATTTTTGAATATCTTCTTTAATAAATTTTTTCAGAGTACTTTAGTTTTCATTAAGAGGTCTTTCATGTCTTTGGTAAAGTTGATTGCTAGGTATTTAAATATTTAAGAAGCTACAACAAATGGATTATTTTCCTGATTTCCTTCTTGGTCTATTCATTATCAATGTACAGGAATGCTATTGATTTTTGTGCATTGATTTTTGTGTCTTGCCACTTTGCTGAATTTTTTTTATCAGCTCTAAGACTTCAAGTGGAGATTTTGGGTCTTTTATATGAAGGATGAATATAAAATCATCTGCAAATAAAGATAGTTAACTTCTTCTTTTTCTGTTCTTATCCTTTTTCTTTCTTTCTCTTGCCCGATAGCTCTGGCTAAAGTTTCAGGTATTATGTTGCACAGAAATGGTGAGAGTTTGAAACCCTTGTTTCTTCTGAGTTTTAGAAATAATGTTTTCAGTTTTTCCCAATTCTGTATGATATTGGTTATGGGGTGGTTGTTATGGCTTTAATCAATTTGATGTAAGGTCCTTCTATACCTGTTTTCTTCAGAATTTTTATCATAAAAGAGTGTTGGGTTTTGTCAAAGTCTTTTTATGCATCTATTGAAATGATAATGTGATTTTCATCCTTGATTCTATTTATGTAGTGTATTACATTTATTGATTTATGTATATTGTACCAGCCTTGTATCCTTGGAACGAAGCACAATATATGATCTTTTAAATGATTTGTTGCATTCTGTTTGCAAGCACCTTATTGAGGAATTTTTGATCTGTGTTCATCAAGGATATTGACCTGTAGTTCCCTTCCTTCCTTCCTTCCTTTTTCTTTCTTTCTTTCTTCTTCTTCTTCCCCCTCCTCCCCCTCTTCCCCCTCCTCTTCTTCCCCTTCCTCCTCCTCCCCCCCCCCTTCCTCCTGTCTTGCTATGTAGTTCAGGCTGGTCTTGAGCTTTCTATGTTGCCCTCTGCAATCCTCCTGCCTCAGCCTCCTGAGGGCTAGGATTACAAGCATGTGCCACCATGCCTATTTTTTTGTTTGTTTGTTTAGTCTTTGACCAGTTTGGTATCTGGGTAATGGTGGCTTCATAGAATAAGTTTGGTAGTATTCCTTCCCTTTCAATTTCATGAGTTTAATGAGTATTAGTGTTAGTTTTTTCTGAAGTTCTGACAAAATTCAGTAGTGAATCCATTAGGTCATTAGGCTTTTCTTAGCTGGTAGCATTTTTTTTATTGTCTCAATTTCACTGCAGTCATTTGATCATAAACCCTCCCTATGGTGTCTGTGTCACTCACACTTGGGCAGTGACTCATGCTCCTTATTTTACCTCCTATAGCTGGCTTCATGCTCTTCTGAGGCAGCTGCCTCTGCTGTCTGTTTCCTGCTGTCCTGCTCTGGAAACACTAGTAGCCACACTTGTGGTTCCCCCCGCTCCCATAATTTCTTTTTGGAAGCCAACAAACAACAGTACCTTGCCTCTGCTGCCCTGTAGCTCAGGGAAGGGGCTCATTATTTTTTTCAAAGATGGGTAGGTTGGGAAATGATTTCTCCCTGGGGTTAGGCTCTGTTGAATGGGTCTCTTGACAAGGTAGCTTGATGTCACAACCGTTTTAGTGCTGTACATTACCCCAGGACAAAGTGCTGAGTAGGAGTGGGTTCAAATAATAGCAACTATTCTATAGCTGAAATCATCTTTCCCTTCTCCTCTTAGGCTCCCTTACCAAGTCTACCTTAGGAAGCCATGCTTTCTTTTCTTATGGTGAATTTTCTTCCAATACCCTTACTTTTTTGTGATTGTCCCCTGTTGTCCCTTTTACTCAGCATGCCACACACAATCACACCTGCCTTTGCCTAGATTTTACTTATAGACATGGTTTGACTTCATTTCCTGCAATCCCCATTGAATTCAATAGAAGAAGATGCTGTATGGAAAGCCCCTCATATACTTAATTTTCATTTAGATCTACTAGGACCACCTGCTTTATAAATTTGAATTAACAAAGCCCACATCTGTGGGCTGTGGCATGAGATAGTCTAGGAAGAAATTCTCAATGGCCCGGGAGATTTGTTCCAGATTTAGAATTTCCTGAGATAATTCAAGAATTATCTTCAGATTTAAAATTTCCTGAAATAATTCACAAAATGGAAATGTGAAAATTTAGTTATACACATTTCTTATAGGTCATACGTGACAATGCACCCAAAATGAAAAGCAGGAGCGGGGATTTAGCTCAGTGGTTCTGCCACCTGCCTAGCAAGCACAAGGTCCGGAGTTCAAACCTTGGTACCAAAAAAAAAAAAAAAAAAAAAAAAGGAAAGGCAGAATGTAAAATGCAGTCTATTAGTTTGAGTCTCTTACAAAATGTGATTGTGAAAACCGTTAGTGACCAATTCTGTCTTTGGAATTGATCCCAAACAAACATTTGGCCAGTCTTACCCACATAATCCCTTAGGTGAGGAGAAAGGCAATGAGGAAAGTAATGTTGAGCAATCATCATCTGTCCTGGCCAGCCTTGAATGGGAACATGGAGAATATTGACTGATGTTCAGTGAGATGTCTGTCCTAAGAGGAACCACTCTAAGACTATGGCTTCCTTTTCACAAACACCAACCTGATTGCTCATTGGATTAGTGGTACATGTTGCTCTTTCACCTAACCTAGATCTTAAACATACATTCAAAAATATTTCTGTTTCTTGGTCGGTCTGCTGTTTAATTTGGGATTTGGCTTGATGGATTTGGTGTGTCTAGTCACTATTTTAACCATGTTCTAACGATATAGCCTTGGCATGGAGAATAAGAGTAGGTGTTTTATTTGTAAAATAAGATTACACTAATACCTGCATGTACAGTTGTTATGAGGATTAAATGCTCCCTGCTCATGGCTTTCACAGGCACGCTATTGCCCAAAGTAGAAATTTTAGATCCTTAATGTGGCTTTTTTTTGGTACTGGGAATCAAATTCATGGCCTCGCAGTTGCCAGGCAGGCACTGTGCCGCTGAGCTACATCCTCAGCCCCCTTAATGCACATTTCAAAGATCCTTTCAAAAGATCCTGGTGATCTGCTTTTACCCCACTTTCCTTTCCTAATCAAATGACTTAATGCAAACACCCTACATTTCTCCACTTGTGTGCTTTTACTCCCTCTGGTCCCTTTCCCTGAAATATGCCTCTTTCTCATTTTGGCTAAGTCCTACCCTTCCTCGTGGCACTTCAGGTGCTTTTTTCATTGTCTAGACCAAAGAAAGCTAGCTGTACTTTCATACCCTCAGATCACTTTATCTCACTTATATTACCCTTACTTTCAACTTTTTCTCTTTCCAAATATATATATTCTAAAGGACAAATTAGAACATCTGAACATCTTCTTCAGTTTGAATATCCAGTCATAACTAGTACTTAGTCTTGCCCAGAGATAGGGCTAAATAAATGTTTTATGAATTAACAGGTTAAAACTGTGAGGTTATACTTGATGAAGTTTGGGTGTGCATCAGAATATTTGATCAGAAGTTAAATTAGAAGACTACACAGGTCCTATCCAATTTTAGGAAATGATGAATTTATTGTCTGGAGATATACCAAGATGTCAGGCCTGAATTATCTTTGTAGATATTCAAGGATCAGAGCCTACCTGGATGTAGGTGGAACTGAATCATTGCAGCTGATAGATTAATTTGCACTCTAGAATTAATAATTTAGTTGCTGGAATACTTGGATCTTTTGTTATCCAACTTTCCAATGTGTATTTGGGTTTCTGGACAATAGAATAACAGGATCTTCATGTTGGAATGAAATTTCCTTACTAATGAGGCTGCCTCTGCCCCATCATTCTGCCCCTGACTCACACACCTTACAGGCTTTGCCTGAACAAATCCAATGAGCAAATTATTTGTTGGGTATCAGTTATTAGATAGGCTTCTTATATTAAATCAAAATTTAAGTCTTTACCACCTCACCCATCAGTCCTAGTTCAGCTTTGAAGCTACAAAAAAGTCTGTAGTCTTCTCCATATATGAGCTCTTTAGATCCTTAAAAATGTGTTATAGTTTGTTCTCCAAAGGTTCATGTGTTGAAGGCTTGGTTCTCATCAGGTGGCACTATTGCCAGGTAGTGGAAGGAGGCCTTGTTGGAGGAAGTAGAACACTAGAGATCTATTTTGTCCCTGGTGTCATTACTCTCCCCACCTTCACCAATGTACTAGCCGTCATGAGGTGAATAATTCTGCTCTACCATGCCTTCTCTGCCACAATGCTCTACCTCACCACAAGCCCAGAAACAAGCCAAATTTCCATGGACTGAAACCTTGAGCCAAAATAAATCTTTCTTCCTTTATGTTGTTCTTCCCAGGTATTTTTGTCATAGTGATGGAAAACTAAGATAAGGTACATCTTGTGCATTCTCCAAGCCTTTACAGACCAAACTCTTCCAGCTGTTTTGACAGCCTGTGGAGGAATCCTCTTTTCCCCTTTTAGATTTCCTGTTTGTCAATGATCCTCCTAAAATGCAGTGAGGAGAATATACTATTTTCACACAATTATAACTATCATTTATCGACAGGTAACTTTCTATAGATTCTTTTCATCTATCATCTTACTTAATCCTTGTAACTGCAGGTAGTTCTTACTACTTTCATTTTATAAAGAATCTGTAACTCAAATAAGTTGCTAATAGACTTAAAAAGTTATAGAGCAGTAAAGAATAAAGCTGGGTGTGATGATTTCCAAGACTTACAATTCTCTACCACTATGATAATTTTTATTACCTAACAAGCTAGCTACAATAAATAAAAAATCTATTCCTTTAAACACAGTCCCTGGGTTTAAATTGAATGCAATCCAGAAAGTCTAATTCCTGAGAGATAACTGGCCCTTCCCTGTCTGGGTGGCCCAGCAGTGAGGTTTGAGCAAATACCAGGTGACACTCTGTCACCCTTCATTGCTGGCTGAGTTCCTTGATGGGATGCTGTAAGCATTTTGGTGTTCATTAATGTACTGCAAGTGTTTACTTGCAGCAAAGAACTGTTATGGAATGGAGAACTATGGCCAGGTACTTTGGAGAAATGGATGATAAATCAGACCGAGGTTGCTCTTCAAGCCTAATGAAGGCTATTAAGCCGTGATCCAAAGCAGAAGGTGATGATGCTATTGGAATTTCATTGTAATGCCTCACATTTCAAAGAAAAGAGGAATTGTTCTCAAAATGTGGGAAATTTCACAAAGCTTTGTGGAGGAGGTTGCATTGAGCACATTTCTTACTTTCTCTGCTTTGATTTTATATTCTAAAATGATATTTAAGGAACTTCTTATATCATAGAGTTGTTATAAGGATCAAATAAAACAATTCAAGGGAGTTTAGTATAATGCCTATCACTTAGTATATCACCAGTAAAGTTAACTATTAAGATTTGAGGAACAGCATTAAATTAGGGTTAATCTAGGGTTTTGAAGTCATATGGGCCTGTGTTCAAATCCAATATGGTTTAATTATGTACACTCAATTTTTCTGGGCCTCAGACCCTTCATCTGTAGAATGGAGTGAATGTTACTGCTTAATAGGTGGATTATATGAGATAATGCTAATAACATGATGGCTGGAAAATACTAGGTTCTTAGAAGTTGTTTCCTGTGATTATTTTTCTTTGGAGCTGGGCATTGGAGGATGGGTAAGATCTGAAGGAAAGGAAGAACATTCCAGATAGAGGGTACTAGGCATAAATTGCACTGTGATTGGTAAGAAGATCACTTCAGCTGGCCATTTAAACCACATGAGGGGAAGAAGAGAGTTCAGTGACAAGAGCTGGGTGATACTGGAAGCCAGAATGAGGAGTCTGGGTCTAGTCCCTGGTCAGTGAGGCCATGCAGTCATGTGTGCTATCTTCAAGATTTTGCTGGGCTTTTATTGCTTTGTTGTTCTTAGTTTTGTGCTGCAATCTCTTCAGCTAGTTTCAGATTGTTCTGTTGTGGCCCATTATTTGTCATCTTTGTGATTGCAGTTGCCTCCTGACTAGATTCTCTTCTCCTCCTTATGCAATTCTGCCCATCCATTTTTTATACAGCAGCAGTTAAACTGATTTGTTAAAATGCAAACTTGACCACCTACCTCACTGCTTAACCCCTTCAATAGCTTCCCATGGCACTTAGGGCAAAAATCTGAAGCCCTTACCATAATTTAAAACCACCTGCTAGATCTAGCCTCTCATTTGCCCTTTGAGTTAGTTAGTATTCTGGCAGAAAAATAGCATAATCAAAATGGGTAATTACAAGGCTGTGGACAGGATTTGAGAAATCTGTGAGTAATAACTCGGGAAATTATTAGCACCTTGGGTTCTTAAGGATAAGTGAATGGAGCCACTGCATAGCCTACTGAGTAGCTCCATGGAAATGATCAATGGGTAGGAGCCATGACCATGAATAAAGGGGGGAAGCCAACTATAGCCACCCAACAGAATAGAAGCTGGGGAACAAATACTTTGATCTCATTCTTCTCCCACCCTCTGCTTTCCTGCCAGTATCTCTCATGGACCAAACAGAAACCAGAGGGTGCTGATGGTGGAAGCCCACTGATATAGTCTATACAGGTGAATTTCCCCAGGCACAGAGTATGTTGCAAATGCATCTGGAGGGGTACTTGGACATCTCTATCAGGTCCTTGTATAGTTTTTTCTAAGCCTCCTTGTACTTTCTTTTTTTCAGTCTTAAATTTTTTTTATTAGTACATGTTTGTAGTACATAATACTTACATTTATTGTAGGGAATTTGTACATGTATATAATACATATTAATTCTTTTTTTGTCCCCTTCTCTTCCCATTCCTCCCTAATCCCTCCAACTCTTGTTCCCCTTCCCATTTGCAAAGGCTCTATTTCCATTTTTCCTCAATTCTTTTAATACTTTTTTCCTTCCCTTCCCTCCATCTCTTGTCACCTCATCCTTTAAATGCAGTATTTCCTTCCATCACTCCATGCTTGCTCCTCCACATATTTTCTACATAATAATCTCTGTTAGAGAGACTATAGTGTGCCAATAAAACCATAGAGTATTTAAACAAATATCTTTGAGTGTCTACAATGCTCTAGATATTGGTAAATGCAAGGGATATGGAAATGAATGATATTTGGTACCTGCCCTCAGGAGTTTTAGTCTAATAAATGAGATATGTGTAAACAAATAAAATCACCCAGGGTTGCAACAGTTATGTTAGCTGTCTAAGCAAATTCACCTCTAAAGCACAGGGAAGAGAACAGAGCATTCTGTCTCTAGAGTTAGAGAAAATTTAATGTCAGATATTTGAGCTAGAACTTGGAGGATGGATAGGATTAGACCACATGAAGGACTTTCATGCAGAGGGAACAGCAAGAACAAAGCAGAGATCATGGCACATCAAGGCGGGAACTTATTTGACCTGTATGCTTTCCACAATTAGAGGTGTACAGCAGAACTTCCCAGAACATTTAAAAGTCAATAGTATCTTATACAAACAATAAGGTGAGAAACAAAAACAAGAAGACTCTGGAAAATAAGAGGAGGAAAGAGATTTAAAGCTCCATGCAGAAACAGGAAAGTTGGCCAGAAGTAGCAAAGGAGAATCAAAGGATGACAAATGCTTTTTTATACATTAAAATAATACCATTGTAGGAAAATGGATGCACCTTGAAACCATAATGCTAAATGAAATAAATCAGAAATGGAAGGTTAACTATCACATGGATTCTCTTATATGAGAAATGTAAAATGTAAATAATTTAAAAAGTGAAATAAAAGATAGATGACATGAAATAAGGACTTTGTGGTGATGGGAAGGGGATTTGAGAATGGGGGAGCAGGGGAGTGGGGAAATAAAAGGATTAAGATGTGAATATATATATCAGTTCCACAAGATGAATGCAAAACATTATGCATTGCAAACATTAATTAATAAAAACCAATTCCTTGTGAGTTGTTATTTAAAAGAATACAAGTTTGCATCAGTCCTGGTCCTAGTATCTGGCTTGTGATCTGAAAATAAATCTTCTATGTCCTAGGACAACTTGTACTTTTGCTGGGCTCCTAGGTCTAGGGCATTGAGTGGTTTGGTTGGCACTGCTTTGTGGTACTTTTGAAATAACATTTCCCTGACTGCCAACTTAATAATTCACTATTTTTATTTAGGGTTTTTGTCAACATTCCTATCTAGACTCTGAAGGCATCTTTTGATAATTCATGTTCTTGCCATTTGCTAATTCACTACATTTACATCATTTCAATGTCACCTACTCAATTTCTTTCTTATCTATGCAGGATTCTGAAGCCAGCAAGTATTTTTTCATGATCAATGAATCCAACTGACCTAGCAGACATGTGCGAGGTATTGTGCCAGCTGTCGGAGATATGTAGATGAATATGACATTGTCCTTGTCCTCAAGGGGCTTCTGGTCTAGTGGAGGACAAAATCCAAAATAGATTTTTATAAAAGCAGATGGTAAATAAAATGATAAAAATAGGATCATATAGGTTACACAGAGAAAGGTTCCTGAGGTGGGGTAGGTCATGGAAGGGATCTTGGGAAAATGAAATCTGAGGCGATCCTCAAGAAAGGACTAGACATTAGTCAAGGAAAGGTGGAACTCCTGGATAAGGGACAAAGTTTGAACACAGGTAGGGCCAGAGAATGACAGATGGAGATAAAGTTGGTGAGAAAGGCAGGGATCACGGAGGGCTGCGAAATGAGCAGTTTGTTTCAGATTTTTAGTAGATTTAGATTATGAGCAACTATTGGAGTTTGGATTCATAGCTATATTTCAGGCACTTTGTTGGCTGTGAGGCAGTTCACTGACACAGTCAAGGATGGGAAAACCTGGCAAGAGGCTCTTGTAGTTCAAGCAAGAGATGAGGATGAGCAAGACAGTGAAGAAAAAGACATCGATTCTGAGAAATACTGAGAAGGTAAACACAAGCAGGACTTGCTTGTTGATCAAATATAATAAGGGTGAGGAAGAGACAGGCATCTAACAAAGTGCTCATGGGCAGATTCTAGATTAATACCCATGAACGAACCAGTGAATGCCTCAGATAAGGTGTGTCCACAAGGTTTGGTCTTGGCTTCAAAAGCTGGCTCCATCATTTACAAGCTGTGAACTTTATCTCAGTCATTCACCCTTGCTGAGTCTCAGTTTCCCCAGTCTGTAAGACGAATTCATAAGCATGGCTTCACAGGGTTTGTATTATAATTAGTTAATTCATATTAATTATGCAAATTAATTATGTGACAGTTCTACATGTGCATATCTTGTCCTTTAGTCATAGCCACCCTAACCATCTCTACTGCCCTCTCCTACTCTCCCCAGTCTCCCCTTTCCCCTACTCCCTTTGCCCTCCCTGATAGTCCCTCTTTTACTTTCAGGTTGTCTTTTATTTCTTCCCCCTAGTTTGCACATCTGAGAGAAAACATGCGATGCTTGTCTTTCTGAGTCTGGCTTATTTCACTTAGCACGATGATCTCCAGTTCCATTCATTATCCTGCAAATTATATGATTTAATTATTCTTTATGGCTGAATGATACTCCATTGTGTATAATGCCATATTTTCTTTATCCATTTAGCTGTTGATAGGCACCTAAAATGGTTCCATATATAGGTTATTGTGAATTGTGCCGCAATAAATATGAGTATGCAGATAACACTGTAGTATGGTGACTTCAATTCTTTTGGGTGTATAATGAGAAGTGGTATAGCTGGATCAAATGATACCTCAATTTTCAGTTTTAAAAATTTTCAGTAGAGACTTACTAACTCACATTCTTACCAAAAGTGTATAAGCAGGCCCCCAGTTTTTGCCAGGATTAATTGATTGACTGATTTAATAATAGACATTCTTCCTGGGGTGCCATGGAATCTCAATGTAGTTTTGATTTGCATTTCCCATCACAGGGTTTTAACGAGTATTAAATGAAATAAAGCTGAAAGGGCTTATCATGTATATAATTTTATTGCTCAAGTGCTACCCCTGTGACATTTACCATTTGAATCTTGCATTTCTGTTTATAGTTTGCAAAATAATAACTTCTTGTAATATCAATCATGGTGAAGATTTACTCTGTAAATAGCATCTAAACTTCGAATTTAGGGGTGATGAAGGATGGAAACAAGACAGGAAAAAGTGATATCTAATATTTTGTTCTGTTTTAAGTGATAGCCCTCTGTTCTTTTCAACTTAATACTGTTTAATTTTAAATGAACATTATATTGTAGCAGTGATTACATCATCAAATATGGAAAAAAATCTAGCAGTGCTGGATACATAATTTGTTCTTAATAATGTGAATTTTCTTTCTTTTGTTCTTTCTTCAGAAAGAAAAATTTTAAAAATTACCAATGGTCTGAGCTCTAAGACTATAAAAGAAAAAGTCAGTGTACCCAGGAAGGAATGTTCTCTTGCTCAAAATCATTACTTTTGACTAGAATAGGTATTTTTACGATTAGGAAGTGATGGCATTTTGAGGTATTATTTCTTTCTCTTGGTGGCTCTGAGATAATTTCCCATTTTACTAAGTGACTTACAAGTTTAAGAGTTGCTCGTATTAAAACATTTAACACCTTGCTAATAGAGAACAAACAAGTTTTGGAGAAAGTTGGCTTTGAGATGTGTTTTAAAAGTTGTGGTTGAAATTCTAGATTTACTACACTTCAGACAAAATATTAAATCCCTAGTGCAAACAGTTGGCTCAGTGGGATCTGAAAAATTGTTCACCCTCTACAATTTCCATAGCTGGAACTTTCCACCACATCCTTGGCATGTAGTGGCTGAACAACAATAGCTCTCTGATCCACAGAAAGCTGGCCTCAAGCAGATCTGCTTTTCCTCTTTTCCTCTCCATGGATAAGGGACATAATAGTGCATTCTAGTTTAAAAGAAGTGAATAAGAAGCTCTGAACATCTTTAAAAGCAAGAAGTTATTAACAGTTCTATCCAGAGCTGGGAGTGGGGTGATGTGATATACAGCATTTATATTTATGTGTGTGTGAGGGAGAAAGGTAGAGGAGGGGAAGATTAATTTTGTCAGCTAAAAAAGGAAATGTTGTGGTACCTTACAAGAGGGAGCCCTGTGTTCAGTTTGTACTCTTGCCAAAGGTCCTTTAAAACTCATCTCATAGCCCAGGTACATAGCTGAGCCCAGAAACCAGATTACAGAGCAGAAAAAAATACTCTCTCTCTCTCTGTCTGTGTTTCTTTCTCCTCTCCCTCTTACTCCTTGCTCTGTTTCCTTCCTTCCTTCCTTCCTTCCTTCCTTCCTTCCTTCCTTCCTCCCTCCCTCCGTCCCTCCCTTCCTCCCTTCCCTCCCAACTTGCTTCTTGATTCCTTCCTTTGTACTGGGGATCTAACTCAGAGCCTCTCATATGCTAGCTATACCTTCAGGCTTTCTATCACCATATGATGTGAAATCTGTGAATAAAGTGGCCTGATTAAACAGAAGCTGCTACATCTCAGACTATTCAGTTTTCAAGCAGAGAATGCAAAATCATAGGCTGTGAATATTTAGTAAAGAGGCCAGGGGTGTAGCTCAGTGGTAGAGTGTGTGCTTAGCATGTGCAAGGCCCTGGGTTTGACCTCCAATGCATTTTTTTTAAAAAGAAAAGGAAGGGGACTGGGGATTTAGCTCAGTGGTTTCACTGCCTGCTGCGCAAGTGCAAGGACCTGAGTTTGATCCCCGGTACCAAAAAAAGAAAAAGAAAAGGAAGGGAGGAAAGAAGAAAGGGAAAGAAAGAAAGAGAGAAATAAATAAATAAAGGACTAAATCAGAGTTGCATATACCTGCCCAGACACAAGGAGAACATACATAGAGCACCAGGCTCACCTTGCACAGACAAACCCTATCAGCCAAGAAGGGTTTCCTCCAGCTTCTTAGATGGAAAAAACTGGGGGTGGTGGGTGGGTAGGGAAGAACAGAACTTAAAAGTCAGTTCTCTTTTACTGCAAAGATTCAGCCATACTTCCTCTCTTGTGTGTAACCCCTGAGTTAAAAAATAGAAACTCTCCAAGTTATCAGTATTATAGTGCCCAGAGTAGGTTGAACCATGCTGGTTGTCTTCTTGCAGAATTTCCTTGCCATAGTTTGAATGTGTCCCTGTCACAGCTTGTTCCCCAGGGTAATAGTGTTGAAAGGTAGTGTGACTTTCAAGAGATAGGGCTTGGTGAGAGGTGACTGGGTCATGACTGTCCTCCTGAGAAATTAATGCTGGTCTCTTGGAATGCGTTAGATCTCATAAGGTGTATCAGTTCTTGTGAGAGTGGGTTGTTATAAAAGAGTGAGCCTGGTCCCTCCCCTGTCTCTTACCTCTGCTCTTGCTATGCCATCTGTCTCTTCATAAACCCGATTGCTGGTCTCTAACATGTCTTGCCACGTGAGGCCTCTGTCATGCTGTGATGCAGCCACAGAACCCTTGCCAGATGCCTATCCTATGCTATGCTGCTTGGGTTTTCCAGTCACCAGAATCATGAGTCAAATAAACCTTTTTTCCTTTCATTTCCCAGCATCTAGTATTTTGTTATAGCAATGCAAAAACAGGCTAAGACATCCCTCTTGAAGTACTTTATTTTTGCATTTTGCTATGTCATTAAAACACTTTAGGCCTCTTCCACAGAAGTAGGTGAATGAAAACCATGTATTGTATGTATTGTTCCAATCTTCATCTCTCACACAGCTGGTTATACACTCATTCATGGAATTTTCTTCCTGCTTTTATTAGAAATTCCCACCTGTATCATGTTTTAAATTCTGATATGTGAGTAGGTTTATTTATGGATTCTTTCCTTTCACTGATCTGATTCTCTACTCATGCATCAATATTAGTTTATTTATAAAAGTTCTAACTTTATAATAGATTGTTAGCTGGTCAAACTAATATTTCCTCATTCTTTTTCAGAATATTCTTTCTTTTCATTTTTATTTTGTTAAATTTTTCTATGACCTTTGGTACATTTTGGCCAATTTCTATTTCTTTCCTTGCACAATCCTTTGCTTTGCCCCTAGTCATATTAAAGCCTCTAAAAATGTCCTTCAGGCAAGGTATGGTGGTGCATGTTTGTAATCCCAGAACTCTGGAACACTGAGGCAGGAGGTGCAAGCCTGGCCTGGGCAACTTAATGGTTTAGTGAGATTCTGTCTAAAAAAAAGCCCTTCAGTGGTGTTTTTTAGTCATTTCTTCTTAGAGTCTGACTTACGCTTTTGTTCACCCTAATCCTTCAATGAATATGGAGAAATTGTAGTAACTTGGAGATGTAATATCAACATGAAAGAATGATCCCTTTAGTATAGTTGGATTATTTCATGCACTGCACATTTCATTTTATAGCACTTTGATCTGTAATTTTGTTCAAGACAAACTAGCAGACTTAAAAATTTTTAGTATTAGGAGGGTAGTGGCTTACATCTATAGTCTTAGATACTCAGAAGGAGAGACAGGAGGATCAGTTGAATCCAGGAGTTTGAGGCTGTAGTGCATTACTGGGTGCCTGCACTAATTATCAGTAGGGGTTGTACATGTGAATAGCCACTGCAGACCAGCCTGGGAAACATAATGAGACCTGTCTCTTTAAAAAATTAATATTTAAGATTTTTTTTCCTTTGATCCTTTATATCCCACCTCCTTTCCCCCCCAGCTAGAATCCTCACCTCTAGCCAGATTGTTTTCTCTGTTATTACCCAACATATCGTGCTCCTCTTGTCCCTTAGAGGCCTCGCCTTTCTCCAAAGTCTTAAAGTGCATGCAAAAAAATGTGGATAAAGTTCACATGATCCACTGCCACTTAGACAACCTGATATTGTTACATGTCCTTTAACTTTTTCTCATCTTTCCATTGCTGTGACAAAATACCTAAGAAAAACCAACTTAAAGGAAGATTTATTTTGGCTCACAGCTTCAGAGGTTTCGATCCATGGTTCAGCTGGCTCCACTGCTTTTAGGCCTGTAGTGATGGAGAAAAAGCATGGCAGAAGGGCATGGTAGAGGGCAGCTTCTTACCTCATGGCAGCCAGGAAGATAAGGAGGGAGAGAGGGGAGGAGGGAGGAGAGGAGAGGAGAGGGGAAGGGAAAGAAGGGGAGAGGGAATACAAAGGAAGGTGCTAGAGACAAGCTATAGTCCCCAAGGTCACACCCTCTCATTCCCTTCACTCAACACCATTTCCCAAGTCTCTCTCACTTCCCAATAATGCCATCAAATCAGGAATCCATCATGAATTAATCAACTGATGAAGTCAGAGCCCTCATGACCCAATTGCTTCCGAAAGCCTCATCTCTGAACACATACACCTTTTGGGGGACATTTTAGATCCAAACCCTAACAAACTCCATCTTTCTTCCCAACAGATTACTGGAGAGGCCAAGTATAGCATACATTTGTTTGGCCCCACTCCTCTCTTCTCCTCACTTTACCAGAAGCACCTCCCATCTCTCTGAGCTGTCCTGCACTTCAACCCCGTGTTGTTGCTAACAATCATGCCTTCACACCTGTGCCCAGATTTGCTCTCTGCTCTTACAGAGATCTTTTCAGGAGAGGCATAAGGTAAAAATTCAAATTTCAGGTAGTGAAAACTATGACTTGAAAATGGCTTTGGTGCAAACCAAGTGGCTCATAGCATAGTCTATTCAACAACAATACTTAGTTTCTTCTCTGGCCCTTTGTGGGCTGTTGGCACCATTTCAATTTTGATTTCATTTGCTCTCTCACTGGTTGAATCACAAGTTGTATTCATAACTAAATGCCCCAAAGATAAAATTGCACTACCTGGAAGTTCTTCCCATTTCCCAGCCTTCCCAAGCCCCACTATTTCCTCGGAGCTTCCACAGATATTTCACAGGGGCCTTCTCTTTTCCGAATTTCTCTGGTCATCTGTAGAGCTTCTTTGATCTTGGTAGATAACAGTGTGGTGCTTGTCCTTTTCAGATCAACTTATACACTTGGAGCATGGAGACAAGAGAGTTAAAATGTTTTTATTTTATGAAAAAATAAGACATTTCATAATCAAATAAGAGTATATCAATAGTTGTTTCACTGTGTATCATTATCTTCAAAGTAGCTACTCAGAGTACAAGACAAACCAAAATGATTCTTTTAAAAAATTTTTTTATTTTATTGGTACATTTTAGGCATACAATATAATGACATTAATCACTGGAAATTTGTACCCTTACATAGTCTCTCTTGGTTCTTATTTTTTCCCCTTCACCCGCCCTCCCTTCAAACCCTCCATCCCTCCATATTTACAAAGACTATGTTTCCATCCTTTCATTTTCTCATATTAATTCCATTCCCTTCTTTCCTTTCCCCTCCCAATTCCCCTTCCCCTTTGCCACTTGTGTTCCTATTTCACATTATCTATTATACCTTTTATTCCTTATTTACACTTTCAGTTTCTCACACAAGAGAAACTATTCAGTATTTACACGTGTGTCCTATTTATTTCACTTAAGAGGATAACCTCAATATGCATCCATTTAGCTATAAATGTTTCTAATTTCTCATTTTTTGTAGCTGAGTCCATTTAAAAAAAAACAAAACACCACATTTTCTTTATCCAGTCTCCAGTTGATGGGCATTTGGACTGTTTTCAAGTTTTAGGTATTACAAACTGTGCTGCTATGAACATGGGTGCACATATATCACTGTGGTATGATACTTTTAATTCTTTGGGGAAGATACCCAGCAGAGGACTAGCTGGGTCAAATGGGACTTCCAGTCTTACTTCTTTGAGGTATCTCCATACTGATTTCCACAGTGGTTGCACAAGTCTGCACTCCCACCAGCACTGGAGCAGGGTTCCTCTTTCCCCACAGCCCGTCAGCATTTGTTATTGGTTGATTTCATGATAGCAGCCATTCTTTCCGCAGTGAGGTGGAATCTGAGCATTGTCTTCATTTGCATCTTTCTAATGACCAGTGATGTTGAACATTTTTTTATATGTTTATTTGTTATTTCTACTTCTTTGTCTAAGAAATGTCTGTTCATTTCATCTGCCCATTTTTGGATTGGGTCTTTAAATTTGGCAGGTCTGATTTTTTAAAGTTCTTTACAGATTCTAGACAGTAGACCTTTGTCTGAGGAACAGCTGTTGAAAATTTTTTCCCACATTGTGGATTGTCTCTTCACACGGTTTGGTGGTTCCTGTTGCTGTGCAGAAGCTTTTTAATAAGAAGAGATCCCACTTTTAGATTGTTTGTGCTAGTTCATGGGCAAATGAGGTTTTGTTCATAAAATCTTTTCCTACACCAATGCCTTCAAGAGTTCTTCCTAAACTCCCTTCCAGCCAGTTTAGTGTTTCTGTTTTAATATTTAGAACTTTAATCCATTTTGATTTTAGTTTAGTGCATGGTGAGAGATATAGGTCTACTTTTAGTCTTTGGAAAGTTGAAACCCAATTTTCTCAGCACCATTTATTAAAGAGGCTATCTTTCATCCAGTGAGGGTATTTGCCTTCTTTGTCAAAGACAAGGTGGGTGAGTGTGTCTGGAGTTGTTTCTGCATCTTCTAAGCTCTTTCACAGGTCCTCAGGTCTGTTTCTTTGCCAGTACCATGCTGTTTTTATCACAGTAGCTTTGTAGTATAGTTTCATGTTGGGGGTTGTAATACCCCCTGCCATGTCTCTGTTACCTGGAATTGCTTTTGCTATTCTGGGTCTCTTCTTGTTCCAAATGAACTTTTGGATTATTTTCTCAAGGTCTGTGAAGTATGCTGGTGGGATTTGAATTGGGATTGTATCAAATCTATATAGCAGTTTTGGAAGTATGGCCATTTTCACCATGTTGATCCTTCCTAACCAGGAGCAGGGGATGTCTTTCCATATTCTGATATCATCTTCAATCTCTCTTTTCAGAGTGCTATAGTTTTCAAGAAGAGGTCTTTGATTTCTTTTCTTAGGTTGATTCCTAGGTATTGCAATTTTTTGGATGCTATTGTGAAATGAATTGTTTGCCCTATTTCTCTCTCAGTGAGTCTGTTGTTTGTGTAGAGGAAAGCTATTGATTTTTG
>NW_004624737.1:2893255-2905720 GCF_000247695.1 Heterocephalus glaber | reverse complement strand
AATAAGAACCAAGAGAGATTATGTAAAGGTGCAAATTTCCAATGTCGAATGTCATTATATTGTATACCTAAAATGTACCAATAAAATTAATTTAAAAAAAGAATCATACCACAGTGATATATGTTTATAGCGGCAGAGTTTATAATAGCTAAAACTTGGAAACAACCCAATTGCCCTTAAACTGGAGACTGGATAAAGAAGATGTGTTTATTTATTTATTTATTTATTTAATAAAATGGAGTACTACTCAGCCTTAAGGAGAAATTAGATACATTTCTAGTTAAGTGGATCCACATTGAGGCCATGCTCTTAAGTGAAATAAATAAGACACACATACGTAAATATGGAATAGCTTCTTTGATGTGAAAACCTAAAAGTGCAAATAAAGATCAAAATGTATATTTGATAATGTGAAATAGCAAGAAAGAGTCTAGAGTGGTAGGGGAACTAGGAGGGGTATGGGAAATGAAAGAAGGGAAAAGAAAAAAATATGAGAAAAGAAAAAAATGAAAACAAAGGCTTTATAAATAGGGAAGGGTGGAAGGGTTGAAGGGAGGGCAAGGGAATGGGGAAAAATGAAGAACCAAGATACATCATGTAAAGGTACAAGATCCCAGTGAGGAAGGTTACTGCATTGTATACCTAAAATGTACCAATAACCTTAATGGAAAAAAATCTCGAAGTAAAATTCCTTTCTTCCTGTGAGCACTAGAAACTGTCTGCACAGAAATTGTATTCAGATCTGAAGCAGTTATCCAGAAGAATTAAGACACATATCTATTAATTTTTAGAGTCTTCTCAAAAAAAGAATCAAAGGATTTAAAAATGAAGAAAGATGGAGAACTTGTAGCTCTTGAGAGTAAATCCACAAAGACTCTATGAGCTTGAGAATTCCAGGATAAGAACAAATTGACCAGATCACTTAGAAGGTTCAGTGGAAATTTGGCCCTTTTAATCAAAATGAGTAGTTTTCAATCTCACTAATGCTACACAAGATCAATTACAAGGTTTATCCAAGTTAAAACAAGCCGTGGTTTGTGTTTTTCTTTTTCTTTTTTTTTTTTTGTACCAGGGATTGAACTCGGGTCCTTGTGCTTGCAAGGCAGGCAGCAGAACCACTGAGCTAAACCCCCAGACCAAACGAGCTGTGGTTTAATACTGACACTGTTATATTAATGACTGTAAGATTTAATTCTCAAACATTTTCTTGGTCACTGAGAAAAGGCAAAGTTGCAGAAAATAAGTTGGTAACCTAGGAACCTGCCAGGATTTTTTCCCACAAGGGTAGCTCTCTTGTAATATGTTGAGCAAAGCTTTAAGAGACACATGTAAGCCAGATTATCATTCCCTTGCTTAGTAGCTCCTTAAAATGTCCCCTGGGTATTTAATGAGTTTGAATTTCTGTAAGAAGACTGTAACATCCTCCAGGTCAAAGGGCTATGGTTTATAAATCCTGGTAACTTGCTGATACAGCATTACAGACACTGCTCTGCTCAACAGCCTCCAGTTGATAGATTTATCATTAGGATGAGTAAGACAAAGCAATGTTTGTATGCTGCCAAACCACAGTTGCAGAAAGCCCACAAATAACAATTAAACTCCCCACAATTCCCAGCCCATCTCATCTTCACTGGCACAATTCCCAACTAAGAACATGATTCTATCCCAGTTCCTCACATCCCATAATAAAGAGTAGTTAAAGCCATGATGTGAAGGGCCTGGATCTCTTAGAGTTTTACTGAATGTGACTCCTAGGAGAGTGCTGTTCCCTAAATCTTCCATTTGAAGGAGTTGAGTGACTTTCATGGCATTAGTCAACACCAGGGGGCAGGAGAGAAAGCAGAGTGAATGGAAACAAGTTTAAACTCAGAAGATGGTGTGAGAAAATGGTGTTTTCATTTTTTCCTTCGACTTTCTCTTTTTTTTTCTTGTCACTATGTATATCTAAGATGTACCAATAAATGTTTTGCTAAAAAAAAAGAAAATGACCTGAAAAATATTTGAAAAACTTGGATGTCTTTCATTTCAAATGTCACTAATTAGAAATTTGGTATTAAAAGTAAACTTTCAAATACAAAAAAACCAAACAGACCATGAGTGACAGTTCTTAGCATCAAACATGTACACTATATGTGTTAGTTGAAAGTTTTAAGACCCTTTAAAAATTATCTCTTAAAATTTGCTATGTTCCTTATAAAAAAATTTAAAGATAGAGAAACAAAGCAAAGCATTTTTATTACCCATAATTTCATCATCTTTAAAAAAATCACTTAACATTTTTGTTAAACAATTGACCATGTTCTATCTTCTATGCATGCACACCTCTCTAAACAGGATCACAACAAATTATTATTTTTGGTACTATTGTTGAGATCTCACTATGTTGCTCAGCCTATTGTCCAACTAGCTAGATCAAGTGATCCTCCCATCTTAGCCTCCTGAATAGCTGGGACTTCAGGCATGTACCACTATGCCCAGTCACAATACATTCTTATCATTTTATATGGCTCCATAACTTTTACTGGTAATGTTCACTTTTTAGCTCAAAATACAATTATGGGTAGAGGAAGAGATTCTACCCAGGTATCTAGCTGGCTCTGATTTAACCAGCCTCAACAGCTCAACTTCTTTAAGATTTAAATTCCTCAACTGTGAAGAATTTATCATTTGATATCAATGATATATAAGGCACCTTCCATGTCTATCATTCTAATAGTTGGTGGGTAATTGAAGGAAGACAGTATTGTGCAGTGGTCAGCTCTACTTATGAGGTGAGGTCCTAGACAGTTTCTTGACTGCTCAGTGGCTCAGTTTCCCTTTTTGTAAGATGGGATTAATGATAGAGGATGCCATCTGGGGTTATTGTGAGCATTAAAAAGATAACACACATGAAACACTTAGATCCGTGTTTGGCACATGGTAAAGACTCAACAGGCAACTGGTATCATCAATATTCTGCTCAGGCCCCAGGTTTCCTGAGGTGACAGAGTGAAAACAAATACTGAGGAACTGAGTGCTCACTTGAGAACACACATGCGTTGACCACATGAGATGGGCATTCTGCTCATCTGTACAATCTTTATTTCATTTTCTGAATAAATTTATTATTTTCACTTTACACATCAAGAAACTGAGGTGGAAACTTGCCTAGATTCAGGTAGCTAGTGTCAATCCCAAAGACTAGCTAGTTCTGGCTGAGCTGAAGGGCTATGATACCTGCCATTAGGTGAGTGTTTAATTTCAAAAATAAAATCCAACCATGAAATATCTTTCTCAGTGATATCCAGCATAAATTTCTTTTATATTTTGATAATCCATTTTAACAATTCCACTTTACACTTATTTAAAAGACCCACGGATTTTTGAACATTTTAATTCACTGCTAGATAACCACGTTAGAGCCAAACTAGGACATGGGTTTTATAAAAATAACATACTCGACTTAGAAATTTAATTTCATGGTTATAACTGATGGTCTAAAAGTTCCCCAAACTAAACAAAATAAGGACACCTTAGTGAAAGTAACTGGCTCATGAAATGGAATGTGATATTTTAACATTTTGATTTCTGTATCATTGCCAAAGGACGTCAGAATGAGGGATTTGGGTTGACAACTGGCTGACTGGCCCCGTGAGTAAAAATGGTCATTTAATTTCTGGTTATAGTTTTCTCTTCCAGGAGAAAACGGAAGAACAGACCAAAATGCAAAGTTCCTTTTAGTTAAACGCCATCTCATTGTTTTATGGGGCTCACATGCTTTCTTAACGTTTGTCAGTGAAGTCGGTAATTCCTGGTAGGCCTTCTATGGTATGGTGCATCTGTGGAGGCATTTTAACCAACAGTATCAACACTCCCAAACAAAACAAAGCCCCCAAAGAAACAACAAAAGTGAAGCCAGCTTCTGACTGCACAGGCCAGTGTGTGCGGACGCACAAATTCATGAACAAAATAAACATTTGGAGTAATATATACATTTGGATTGAGCCACAGCGTTCTGTGCTCAGACTCAGCTGTGTACAGACCCACATATTTCCAAATAACACACACCCCAACTCCAAAGGAGCTGGCGCCGGCCTGGGTGAAGCGTGTTGCGTTTTCTCCCGGGCTCGAGCATTACATGCCTGGTGCCCCTTGCCCAGGGTTCGCGTTACGCCTCTCAGTCCAGCAGGCCCGGGTGTCCTCAGCGACCCACTCCGGGGATCCAGCGTGCTTTCCGTACATCCAGCCGAGCGCAGATCACGTTCAGGGGATGTGGGCTCGCGCCGCAGTTGGGCGCTGATTGGTCGGGCCATCGGGCCCGCCGCCCGGGGATTGGTTCAAGGCCCCAGTTCACGTGCTTCGGTGCCGATAAACTGCCTTTCCGGCGCTAGACTCCCAGCCAGCCCGAGCGACCACTGAAAGGGTACAGCAGGGAGCTGAGGGCTGCGAGCTTGCGCAGGCAGCGGGGTGCCGGTTTTCACGGTCCGTCGCCTCCTCTGTGCCTAATGAGTTGCACCAGGTAAGTTCACTGCTATTCTGCGCCCCGGACAGATGGAAATGTGCAATTGTGGGGAAATTGAGGGCCGTGCTCCTGTCGTCTCTGCAAATGAGACCCCAGGGCAGGGCATTGGTTCAATCTGGCAGCCGGGAGGCCTTGGAGGTGTGGAATTTTTTACTGTATTTCTTAGGGAACGTCTGTTAGGATGCAATCAGCATCCTAAATCAGAAACATTAGTCAGCTGTAGTTCAGATTCCCTCATTGATGCGACTGTTATCTTTGGGTCCTGCACAAGTGTCCCAAGTACTCAGGCAGCTTAATTTGTGACAGCACTGTGATATTTTTGGGTAGGTAGTTTAGCATGGAGGCAAAAATGACAGGGCGATATTTGCATTCATTCTTTCTCCACTCTGCATTCATTTGTTCTCCTCTACTCTTCTTATCATGGTTTGTCATGGCAAACACAGTCTCAGAGTTTGAACACATATTATTTTTAACTCGTGGCCAGGCCTTAACATTCCAGGGAAATTGACCAGTGCTAAAACTGTCTTTCTATAATTGCAAAAAATAAAAACCTTCCGTAAACTGCTTTAAGTAGCTTCTCTAGACATAGCAGACTTCTCTAAAAATCCTGCCTGTTAACTATCATTAGATCCACAAATATAGCTTTAGCTTTCATTTGTTTGCTCCAAGTTTGTAGGTCTCCCAGAAAAGTCCTTGAACATTCTGTGAATGTCTATTATTATCCATCTTGTGAAAATGACCACTTGCCTCTATGCTTAGAATTTATGTGAGGAGTTAGTAAAGCCAAACTGAGAAATGTCATGTACAGTATTCACATTATCTCTTATCTGGAAGGCAAAGATTGGTGGGGGAAAAATCCCAATTCTATAAGCTTGGCAACATATAATGAGAGCCAAAGGCCAGAAAAAACCTTCTTGATGGATGTGTCTTGGTTTAATATTGCTGAACATAGTTGTATTTAAGTTTTAAATAGCTTTCTTGTCTTTCTATTTATAAATGACCATTGCCCAAACATTAGAAAATACCAAAAAAGTACAAAGACGACAATAGATCATTCATAATCCTATCACCCAGAGATAATTGTTAACTTTAGGTATATTTTCTATAAAGTTTTTCAATATTTATAGATTTATATACCTAATATATGTTTTGTAACAGTTCAGTTTTCAAGTAACCAGTGTTTTATTTTTAAAATAAATTCCATTGTGTTAATTTAAGGTGTACAACATAATGTTATATCTGTAGTAAAATGGTTATTGTGTAACAAATGAACACATCTGTCATCTCACATAGGCAACCAGTTTTTCCATTTGAATGTAGACTTGCCATGGACATCTTTCTATATGAAATATAGATTATGCAGACTTTTCTTTAAATGCATGAAGTGTTGGCTTGTATTTCAGTTGGTTATTTGTGGAAATGAGGACAAGCATGATAATCCATAGAATGATAATTCTGACTTAGACTTTTAGCTTTTCATTCTCATAATGTTGTATGAAAATTTTATTGCTATTTTTTTCAAGTGAATTACTCTTTCAGAGAAGTGTAATCAAGTTAATCACAAAATAAGCAATTACAGCCAGAGGGAAAAGAGGGTCTGGAACTATGGTTCCCAAAGAAACCATCTGGTCATTAGACTCTTTGGGGGAAGCTTTAAGAATATAGCTACCTGCTTGGCTCCACCCTCAGAGGTTTACTATAGTCTGTAAGTTACAGAACTCTGAAATTTTCTTTTCTATTTTTAAAGAAAGAAACTAACTCCCTAGGCCATGGTGATCAGAAAAATGTGAGAACCACTGGTCCAGAACAGAGCAAGTTAGACATCATCAAATCCAACCCTTTTATTTCTCAAATGGGGGAACTGAACCCTCCTCTAAATGTTGTAAACAGTTAACTTATGGCCCTATTGCCAGCCAAGGGGAGAGGTAGACAAAGAATGCAGATCTAGTCACCTGATACTGTTCTTTTTTACCCTACATGAAAGTACTTCCCAGATACTGCCCTGCCTTTAATTCCATCAGTACAAAAATAGTACACGTGTATTGAGGATCAGGCAGAGAACATTTCAGATAGAGGTGATAACCCCCTTTCCTTTTACATTCCAGAATGATCCAGGTTTTGGATCCACGTCCTTTGACAAGTTCAGTCATGCCAGTGGATGTGGCCATGAGGCTTTGCTTGGCTCATTCACCACCTCTGAAGAATTTCCTGGGTCCTTATAATGACTTTCAACGAAGAAATTTTGTGAATAAATTAAAACCTCTGAAACCGTGTCTTAACCGCAAACCAGAAGCCAAATCACAGAACGAATGGAAGCGCTCACACAACCAAGCTAAGAAGCGGGTTGTGTTTGCTGACTCTAAAGGCCTCTCTCTGACTGCTATCCGTGTCTTCTCTGACCTCCCAGAAGAACCTGCATGGGATCTCCAGTTTGATCTCTTGGATCTTAATGATATCTCCTCTGGCTTAAAACTCCATGAAGAGAAAAACTTGATTTTAGATTTTCCTCAGCCTTCAACTGATTACTTAAGTTTCCGGAATAATTTTCAAAAGAACTTTGTCTGCCTGGAGAACTGCTCTTTGCAAGAGCGGACAATGACTGGGACTGTCAAAGTGAAAAACATGAGCTTTGAGAAGAGGGTTCAGGTCCGTATCACTTTTGACAGTTGGAAAAGCTACAAGAATGTGGACTGTGTCTACATGAAGAATGTGTATGGCAGCTCAGATAGTGACACCTTTTCATTTACCATTGACTTACCCCTTGTCATTCCAACTGAGGAGAAAATTGAATTCTGTATTTCTTACAGTGCTAATGGGCAGGTCTTCTGGGACAATAATGAGGGTCAGAATTACAGAATAGTCCATGTACAGTGGAAGCCTGATGGGGTACAGGCACACACAGCACCCCAGGACTGTGCATTCCACCAGGTGTCCCCTAAGACAGAGTTAGAGTCAACAATCTTTGGCAGTCCAAGGCTGGCTAGTGGACTCTTTCCAGAATGGCAGAGTTGGGGGAGAATGGAGAACTTGGCCTCTTATCGATGAATTAAGCAACCTAGTGTCTAGGCTTGACCTGTCCTAGTCCCTGTGCAATTCTAGGTCTGTATTGCTCAATATTAGGACGTCTTTGCTACTTTCTTCCACCAGTAGGTTTAGGTTTGAGCTTTTGAGACCTGGCTACAGAAAATATAGCAACTTGGGAATTTAGCATTGGAGTCTGGTATGGACGATGCTACCCAATTTTGTTTTGGAGAATCAAGTAACCCTAGGAACTATTTTTAGAAAAGTAGTACTTTTTCAGTACCCTTCCTCCTTCCCTCTCAATTCACTAGCTTTCACATTGAGCAAGGAAAAGTTGAGGAAGGAGAATTGATGGTGATGGAAAGCTGTGCCAATGGTATGAGGAATGTGTGAAGTGTGTACTGTACTCGAAGGGCTCTGCAGCTCAAGTCAGAGTAGGAGAGGAAGATCTATACTTAATTGGTGGTGAGAACATGTAAGGATGTTTTGTGTATTAAAGTTGGTTTTATGGATCTCTCCTGGGAAAATAACTCACAGAGGGGAAAGAGATACATTCTATGTATTTCTGTGGAGAAGAGGCAAATAAAATTCCAGGGTTTTCGATGGTATTGGGGGAAGATGATCTATAATTCTGGAGAATTAAGATCTTAAGAGAAGCTTTTCTGTTTAAACATGGTCTATCAAAAAATCATGATTTGAGGAAAGTTTAAGCAAACCTGGCTTTGCAGTCATAATGTAATAAGTGACTTTGTGATCAAGGCATCATACTTGGGTTTTTGGAACAGAATGCTGACCAGTGAAAACTGTGCTATCAGCAATGGCTGACAAAATATAGGACCTCTAGGTCATGGCAGAAATGGCTCTTTGCAAGTGCCTTGATTAAACCAGAATGCTATAGTTGCTTAACCCAAACATCTGACTGGTCATATGATAACTCATGAGTGTTTGGCCTCATAAGGAGGTCTACTATGTACATTGGCATTCATCGTACAATACTGTTGTATCTTCAAGAGTGTTGTCAGTGTACACAGCCACATCCTTCATATTGAAGGTGACTCATTTTTCTGCAACACTTTTTCAATGTGATATTTGAAGTGAGGATTGACACTAGGGTTCTCAGTAGAAGAATCCAGTACCTTGCACATAGAAGTAGCAGTCTATCTCTTGCTTATTTTTGTCTTGCTGTTTTAATTTCCTTTGAAGTCAAAATGCTTTTTTTAGAAAATGGATATAAATTGTTTGGGATGTGAATTGTTTTTGTGTGTGAATATGTTCATTCTGTAAGATCTTAAGGGCAGGAGTCCCAAAATGCTGGGTAGTTGGCACACCCATTGAGAGGTGTTAAGAGAAAGCAGTTAATTTTAACATGTATGGTCTGCCATGCAGAGTATAGGAATAACTCTGCAATGACAGTATTTCAGGTTTGACTAGCATCCATACATTTTTCTACTGTAAGTATTTCACTCCCTTCTAGCTATCCTTTATAAGCTTCTCACTTTAAGAATAAATGTGTTTGATAAGATCTGAGAGTGTTTTCTTAAAGCCACAATTAGTTAATAAGAAACTCAGCTGACATTCTCCCGTTTTGTTTAGGACTAACCAAGCGGAGTTGTTTTGGATCCACCTGAGGGTATTCACATAGCTCCAGTCTCTTTAGTGAGCACATTCTTACCACCTGATCACTGGGGGTCCAGGGGTGGTGGCTTGAGTTACTGTGACTGTCCCCTTAACCCTACCTGTGATCACTACTTACCACACGTGTTCTTTGCTGGGTCAGAGTTATCTTGGAGAACCTGTTAGCTTTAAAATGGGAGAGGAGATGATGTGGAAAGGGCTGGAGAGGCTCCTACTTCTTGAGCTCCAGCACTTTGCTGAGGGGCAAAGCTTAGAGTTGCACATAGGGGCCTAAGGAGGCTCAGTGGGTGTCAGTCCTGGACTGAAGAGAGAAGCATGACTCTGAGGGTGAAAAGCAGCAGTTCAGTCATTTAAGGTGTTGCTCCTGTTCTGCCTAAAACTCCAGGTGGGGCTTCTGAAGAGTGTATTTTAACTGAAGAGGAAATCAATGACCAACCTGGAAAGGCCCATTTATGAAGAATAAACTTTTATCATATAACATCCTCTATGTCAAAAGTTGTAAACTACAAATCATGGGCTGTATATGAGCACAGAATTCATTGCCATGGTAGAATAATTAGGAGACTATATAAAAATGTGGATTTTATTTTTTCCTCTAAAAGTTGAAGGCAACAAATGTGTGGGGCTGAGTAGGCCCCATGTAGATAGTGCCGAAGTGTTGGCCAAAGTCCCCACCTTTGGCTGCTTTCTCCTACACTGTTGGCTGGCTTTGGTAAGCACTAAAGTTTATAACTTCTATTTTGTCTCTTTTGGGTCTCTAGTCAAGCTGATAGATGGATGAAGGATATCCTATTCCTAAGAGATGGAGCAAACTGAAATTTAGGTTTGACAGGGATACTGAAAATCATGGGACTCAAATGCCTAATGTTATGAAAGGAAAAATTAAGATACAGACAGGGAAAGTGACTAGTTCTAGGTCTTATGCTGGGTAGTTGGCTGATCAGTAGATTTTGGACTAGTGTTCCTTCCTGTGCTTCATACTTCCTCCTTGAAGTCATCCTTTGAGAGCTTCCTTCTGTAGTGAAAGGGGGAGCCATTTCCAGGTAGGTATGACTCTGGCTAGCTCTTACTGGCTGCCTGTGCTAGCCTGACCCAATACTGGCATGTCTGTGAGCTGCTCCTGAAGGAGGACTCAATCAAAGAGGAGGGTGTTCCTGGCCCTTTACAATAGAACAGTTAACTCACATTCCATATCTTGACATCTCACCTAATAGGAGAAGCAATTCTGCTTTTAAAATTAAAACATGACTTGAATTTTGGGTGCATGATATCTGCTGCACCTCCCACCCCCCTGCCAAAGCCAAACAAACCTGATTTAATTTACTTAAGGAAAGACTGCCTTTTATTTTTCTTATACATTTAGACTCTTCTGTTTATGTTCAAGCAAAAAGGCTGGGAATCCTTAGCATGTGAGAGAACTTCGCATCTTTCTCAATGGGACTCCCAAAGTTCTGTGCAACTTGGGGTTATCCTTCAGTCTGCAAAGGGAGAGTCTTCTTTAGTTTTTGTGTCTAGGTTCTTCATAGTTTTCTAGTGGCTACAGGGAGCTGTGGCCTGTACAAACCCTCTTAATAGTGGACAGGGATCCCAAACTCTGAGGTGTCCTCACATGCACTTTTTATGGCTCCTGGCCTACTGCCCAATCTCTCTTTCTGCCAATGGGTGGACACCTTCCATTGGGTTTAGAGGGTCCCTTTAGCTAGTCTTCAACCTTGGCTGCATAATGGAATCACCTTGTAAGCTTTAAAATACTGATGCCTCCCCTGCACCTCTTAAGATTGTGACTTAATTGCTTTGCATTGTAGCTCGGGTTGGTCAGTTTTATAAGCTTTCTAGTTTTTTTCCAATATGCATCAAAGTTGAGGACTTCTGATTTAAGCTGGCTGAATTGTTTTCAGCTGCATCCTTTTAAAGAAGTAAGTGGCTCAGATGATTTTTTTCACCACCTTTTAAAAAATTATAAATGATGAAAAAAAATTATAAATGATGAAATGAAGGCCCAAAGAGGTTAAAACTTACCTGAGTGCACAGAAATAGTAGAGGCTGATTTCCTGACCCCTTCTTCCAACATTCTCACCTCTGCCAATACCATCTCCTGCTGAACAGCCTGAACACAGACTTGGTTTTCCTAATCTTTTCTCTCTTTTTATCTTCTCTGATCATTTGTATATAGAGTTATGAGGAGGCCTTTGCATGCAAGTGACATGAACCTTGACTCAAGTACCACAAACAATAAAGAAAATCTATTATCTCACTATATAAACCCCAACGTAGCATGTTGTCAAAGTTAGCTGGTTTAGTGGCTTACATTCAGGTTATTTCTATTTTCATTCCACTATCCTCATTACTTTTGATTGTCCTTGTGCTAATTTATTTTCTGATTATGGAATGGCTGCCACAATTTCCAGGCATCATGCACAGAAACAATCCATCCACCAGAAGAAGGAGGCCATCTCTTCTTGTTACTTCTTTTTTGTATTGGGGATTGAACCCAGAGCTTTTCACTGAGTTATATCCTCAGCCCTTTTTAAATTTTTTATTTTGAGAAAGGATCTGGCTAAGTCACTAAGATATCCAGACTTGTGATCCTTTCTGCCTCAGCCTCCCAGATTGCTGGGATTATAGGCATGTGCCACCACATTCAGCTGTGTAACCTTTTAAATGGGTGAATAAACCTTTCCCAGAAGCTCTTTATACCCTCCACCAAAGATTTGTAGACTTCGACCAGAATTAGTCTCTATGCCTGTGGATGAATCATTCTCTGGTGGGGAAACAAGACTGTCACACTCCCAAGCAACCACCCAGGATTTAAAAGAGGTGTAGCCTGCTGAAATGCAAAGGTATATAGAGGAACCAGATTCTTTTTGTTTTTTCATTAAGTTTATTGGTACGTTTTAGGTATACAACAGTTACATTCATCATTGGGAACTTGTACCTTTACATGCCATATCTTGGTCCTTATTTTTTCCCCATTTCCCTGCCCTCCCTTCAACCTCTCCACACCTCCCTATTTACAAAGACTTTGTTTCCATTTTTTCCTTTTCTCATATTTTTCCTTTCCCTTCTTTCCTTTCCCCTACCCCTGGCACTTTCCCTACACCTCTAGACCTTTTCTTCCTATTTCACATCAATTGTACACTTTGATCCTTATTTACACTTTTAGTTTCTCACACCAGAGAAACTATTCAGTATTTACATGTGTGTCCTCTTTATTTCACTTAAGAGTATTGCCTCAATGTGCATCCACTTAGCTATAAATGTCTCTAGTTTCTCATTCTTTATGGCTGAGTAGTACTCCATTTTATAAA
>NW_004624737.1:2852158-2880691 GCF_000247695.1 Heterocephalus glaber | reverse complement strand
AGGTACAATTCCCAATGAGAAATGTAATTGTGTTGTATACCTACAATGTACCAATAAAAGAATTTAATACAAAAAAAAAAAGAAAAATACATTATTTTAGAATATCTGGATGTTGGAAGCATTATTTTGGCAGCCTTAGGACATTGCCTGAATTCATGACAATAGACTATTTTGTATACTGGACCTAACCTTTATAATTTTTGAGACACCAGTTAGCATTAAGTTGAGTAGAAATTTCCAGTGCACTCTCACTGCTGGAGAGGACATAAGGATAAAAGCTAAATTATCACGTGTTTCTGTAAGAACCAGCTATTCTAGGTTTTCAGTGCTTCTAACCAAGATTCTAGGTAATCGCAAGAGCAGTCCTGTTTAACATGGTAACCACCCTCCCTTAACATTCTGCATAGCATCCACATAATAGAAAGCCCCTGTTTTGGTACTACCATCTACACCTGTAGGCATCAACATCCCCTGCCCTTCAGATTCTTAACTCAGTCTCCCATCCTTTACATTAAGAGTTCATCACACCAGGGTAGACAGAGGCATCTTCTTATCTTAGGAACAGTTCCAGGAATCCTGTTATGTCACTGTCTAGGTTCAGTGTGTTTGACAACAATGATTAGGGCACACTTATGCTAAAAACTTGCCATTACAGCAACAAAATGTATAGATGCTTCATTTCACAAAAGGAGAGTCACAGGATAGGAAGTAGGGGCTCCTGGCCATTTGCTTGTACAAGCTTTCCATAGCCTTTTGCTTTATTCACAATCTATGAATGAATCAACTGCTCCTGTATTAAAGGGTATTAAATGCTGACCAGGTTCAAAGTAATTAAAACTGACTGTAACCTGAGATACACAAAGACTCAAGCGTTCAGTTATGTACCTGGTTAGATGATGCAACCTTCAAAATCGATCTTTTATATGCCAGGCAACAACTTGCTTGTTCATGTGTCTCTTTTGAATTTATGATATTCTCTCTCTTCCTTGTGGTAGCTGACACTCTCCGGTCCTGACTAGTGCAATCATGTGAAATCAGACCTATCATCTAGCCACATCTTGATTTTGTTGCTACCAAAGTCCTGACTAATAAAAAAACAGACAAATTCCCAAAGCAACCACCTTGGTAACAAACAACAAATATCCTTAAACTATTTTTATGTAGACTATCATTGTCAAAATTGTTTTGCATCTTAGAGTTAATGTTGGAAGTAACTCCTATTGGCATTGAGACATCATTTGAGCTGTTACTATGCTGACAAGGCTGTTGCAGGTGGCGATAGCCATGATTTAGCCTGTGATTTAAAATATGATATGATAGGAAAGTAGATTCTCCTATTTCTTAAAGGTGGAAACTGCATTTTTTTTTTTTTTGAAATGGGGTAGCTAAATTGCCTAGGCTGGGCTCAAACTTGTGATCTTCCTGCCTCAACCTTCCAGGGTACTGGGATTATAGGTATGTGTCACCATGCCTTTCTGGAGACTGCTTTACAATGGTATTTTGTTTTTCCAATATCCAGCGTCTGACTTCTCACTACAAACATGTTTCTACTTTGTGTTCCTCAACTACTGTATGAGTTGAAATCTGGAAATAGGGTTAAAATCAGTGTCTTTATTGCAGGCAACTGGATGAATTGAAGAGATTAAACATGTTAATTTTCATAAATTTGTGGAAACTAAAAAAATATTTCTTATTTTATTTAAGCATATATAATTTTAGCTAAGAGCCTCAGAGAAAGAGTTCTAGATAGTAGGGAAGATGAAGAGGGCAGAATAAAAGATGACTTCATTGTTTTACCTTGGGACATGGGGAAACGATGGTTCAATCAGTTCAAGAAGAGAATTTTGTGAAATTTGGAAGAAGAAATATTGTATTTCTGCATATACTGAGTGAGACAGAGTAGTATCCACAGACAATTATTCTACAGATAATTGGAAATGCAGACGAGTTTAGAGCTGGACATATACATTTGTAGGGCACAGAGCGGGAAAAAATTATCTAAGAAATTTGCCTCCTCCTAACTCCTGTGCACTTGTCTCTCAGTTCTACTTTTGGTGTTCAACCAATAACCAGGACACTACCTCAGTGTCAACCTTTAGTGGAGTGAGAAGTCCTCGAGGCCCAGGGGATATGTTCCCTCCTGGACCCTGTGGTTTTTTCCCTCCTAGACTATGCTTACAGCATCCCTGAAGCTGGAAATGCTTTTCCAAATGTTGGGTCCCACCTCCAGTGCCCATGTTGTCCTTTGATCTGAGTATGGCATCTTGAGGATGGCCTACCTTACCAGTGGCTGCACTTTGGGATCTGAAAGGTGGCTTTTTGGAGGATGGTGGTGGGGAGCTGCATGTGGACAAGGTTGGGATATGTGGGCTGGAGTGTCCACTGCATGAATGTGGGCTACCCAGAACAGCAAGATGAAGCCAGGGTGGGCAGAGAAGGGAACTGGTTGGGTTGGAGCCTTCATTTTGTGTTTTCCCCCTGGGCCCTGTGGATGTTAGGGTCTTTCAACTCCACTCAATCTTCCACATTTCAGTCCTTTAGTTGCTTGAGGATTGTTGACATTCTTCTATCCACCTCTATAATCATTTTTTTGTTTTGTTTTGTTTACCTGCTATAAAACTCTCAGCTGAGTGTGCTGCTCCTTTCCCACCCCTCTGCCCCACACTCTTCCCCAGCCTGGTTTCTTGTTTTAGCTGTCCCCCATTTGTCTCTTAAAGGGTAGGGTGGGGCAGTCTGACTGGCAGTTATAGAAGGTATTGAGAAGTCATGGGCATGTGGGATGGAAGCAGGCCTCTGCAAGGTTTTACAGGTTTACCTTGGATGGGGAGTAGAGACCCACTCTTGGGGTGATATTGAAGAAAGACTGAAGAGTTTTGTCTTTGAACTTCCTTTATGGAGAGGCAGTGTGTCCAGGAAAAGCTGGGGGCTTCTAGAAGATAGCTGACAAGCCCACCAGTGGGGAAAATGATGGAATCACTGACTGTACTGTCAGAATTGCTGGAACTGCGAGCAGGTGCCTGGAAAACTTTGGCTACTGGGAGTTACCACCTCCTTTGGTCCCGAAAGGATTAATATCATATAACCCTGTATTTACACACAATATTAACATATCAAAAGCAACTTAGAAAACCTAGAAAGGTCGATTAGGTAATAAGATCCCAGTCCAATCTGCCAAACTAGAACTTGGGAGAAATTTTACCACAAAGTAACTAATGTGCATCATTCCTTTTTGTCCTTTTTTTCACTCTTTGGCTGACTTCTCCTTTGTTCCTCAAGTCAAAGCTTAAGTGTCACTGCCTCAGATCAGTCTGCTTTGACTGCCCAATCTCTACAGGTTTTCCTGGCTTTTCTCTCTTATGTTTTATTTCATCAAATGTTGAGTGCTATGAGGTGCCTTTGTTAATGTGCCGGTCACCAGATTAAGAGTTTTATTTACATTTTCTAATTTTAATCCTATAAGGTATGCACTATTATCATCATTTTACAAATAAAAAAAAACAAGGCACAGAAGGGTTAAGTGACTTGCCCAAGATTACATAGTTAGTAAGGGCCAGACCTGGATTTAAGTCCAAGGAGTATGATTCCAGAGCATGAGCATTTTTTGTTCTCTTTCTTCATCACATGTCTCATAATGATATAGGGTGTTGAGTGAGACATTTTCTGCTATTTTGGAATGGGTGTCAAGGCCCAAAGGTGACATGAAAGGTGCTAAGCACTTCACATTTTTAAAGAGCAGTCTCAATCAGTCTTTAATGATTGATGTGGGAGAACTGTTGGGAAAAATCATGGACTTTTCCCATTCCCAGGTCTATAAGGAGAAAGCTGAGCTAGAGAGGGGGTGGGATTCTCAGAGTCCTCAGTTTGAGGGAGGTACAGAGCTCCTAGAGAGAGAACTCATCCAGGGGCAGGTGAATCTTTTACTCTTCTAGGTCAGGAGATGGGGACATGCTAAGGGAATCATTAGCATCACATTTCGTGGCTGACCCAGGCAACAGTCCTGCTGCAGGCCGTGCACTAGGAAAAGAAACAGGTCTAAGAGAAGGCAGGGCTGAAAAAAGGAATGTTGATGGGGCAGGGTCTCTTCTAAGGCCTAGCATGGCTGGCAGGTTGAATTTTCCATGGATGGAAAGGACACTGAGGAAAATACCAGGCCTGAGAAGACTTGGCTGGCTGCCACCTGAGGTGCCCAGTCTGTGCAAGAGAAGCTGTCCTGCTGCAAGGGTCAAGGAGACAGCAGGTGGTAAGAGCTGGGGTGAAAAGGAAATGCTCAGCCCCACTTTGCTTTTCTACCCCTAGTGCAGAGGGAGTCAGCCAGGAAGAGGTAGGTAGGGAGTCCTGAATAGGCTCCACCCTAGCCCCTCCCACAGCAAGTCTTGAAGGGCAGAGGCCTTTAGACAAAAAAAGATATGGGATGAGAGTTTAAATTGGTTTGGAATAAATTTGAATAAGACAAATACTGGACAACCTCATTTATATGTAGAATCTAAAAAAGCCAAACTCATAGGAACAAGAGAGTAGAATGGTGATTAGTCTTAGGGAGCTGGAGGTGGATGAGGAAAGGGAAATGTTGGCCAAAGTGTACAAAATTTCAGTTTCACAGGATAAATAAGTTCTAGTGACCTTTTGCCCAGTGTAGTACCTATAATTAATAGTAATATATATTCTGAAATTTCTAGGAGAGAGATGAATGTTCCCACCACAATGAAATGATAAGGATGTGAGTGATGGGGTATATGCATGTATTAAAACACCACATAGTACCCCATAGATATATGCAATTATTATTTGACAATTAAAAAATTTAAAAAGTTTTTAAAAGATATACATGGCCTGAACCAAAAGCAATTTTTTATTAGCATGGGTTGAGGCTTACTGTTTCAAGGATAAGAACTTTGAAAGTGTGAGTATGGGGTACTCAGTCCCCAATTCTGCATATGAGACTGAGGAAGAGGCACTTACAGGACTTTTAAAATATGTGATGTAGGGATCAGGTAAAGGGTACATATGGGAAAGGGCTTTGCAAACTACGAAATGAGGAAAAGTGTAAAGATTTATACACTTAGAGGCAGAACACTGCAAGAGTTAACAGTGGGCCTCTGGTAGGCTCAAGGTCTTATTGGTTTACTTATAGAAAAGCCTCGGGGAGTAGAGAAGGAGAAGGAAACAAAGACTATGTTTCTGTGTAGGAGTGTTTGTGTACATGCGTATGAGTAAGAGAGACAGAGAGAGAGATTTGCAGGTTCAGCTGTTTTCCAGGCTTCCGTTTAGCAGATACTCCCCACTATCTTCCTTATCCCTCCCCTCTCTTCACTTCCTGATCTCCCAGCTGTCTTACTGGAACCCCCTCTGGCCAGTTCTGTCTGGACACCTTGTCTGATCTTGAGCTATCACTCAGTCCTTCCGGGGTACTGCCTCAGCTAGGGAGAGCCAAGTTTTGGCAGAGGCCTCCCTGAAAATAATTCACTGTGAAAGCTGGGCTTGTTCTCTTCAGAGGGTGAAGCAGGCTACAGAGAAGGAGGAGAGCAGCCTGACTCCAACCCTAACTTCACTCCCTCACAAGGACTCTGGAAACTACCCTTCTGGTGCCTGGGATGACCTCCATCCTTAATGAAATGGGAGAAACAGAATGTCAAGACTTGTTTCCTTTCCAAATAAAAACACACCGAAGAGCATTTTAATTCTGCCTGGCAAGCATGGGGTGGGGGGAGGAGGAGGCTGACTCACCCTTTCTTGGCCATTTATCTGGGAACTTGGCCCACACTACTTTCTCCATGAACTTGAAGGGCAAAGTGTCACTCTGGGAGAAGGCACTGCAGTTTTTCCAAATGTAAACCTTGCCACACTTAGGGTCTTTATGTGCAAGGTCAGTTGTGTTCACTGAATGTTTGTGTTTAGAGGGAACTGGGGAGGAGCCACCAAAGAAATTTCAAGTATGACCCTGCTGTACTCCAGGGCCTAGTCTCAGTACAATAGAAAACAGAAGGAATATTTTAAACGCTAGAAGTATAAGGAGTTGAATGAAAGGAGGACACCTTAAGAAATGGGTGCCAGGGAATGGGCTTTTAAGAAAATATTTTTAGATATTTGAAATACAGCTTTATTCTGGTTCTAAATGAAAAGGAATAGGGATGACAGTAACAAACAAGATTTCACCACTGAATATTGTGATATGACTGTAGCACTTATATTTGAAACTCAAGAAGGAAACAACTGCTTTCCAAACAGCTAAATATGCGGGTCCAAAACAATGAAGGTTTAACTGCCACATTCATGCTGAGAGCCCATTCATTTTCTCCCGCATCCCCAAGATGAAGCACAGGTCTGTCCGTTTAGCTAGATAATAAGTGGGACACACGTGGCACTGCTGATATCACAGGACAGCTTCTAGAAAACCAGGTCACCATCCTCATCTAGGAGAGCAGTGGTCTGAGCAACTTCTAAATCGCGCTCATACCGTGCTGCCAAGGCTGGGTCCATGTCAACCTCTGGTGGGGCAGAAGTGGTCACGGGGGACAAACTCCAAGTTCAGGTCTCCGATGAGCTTTCTGGAGAGCCAGAGGAAGGGCTTCTCACAGTTGTAGCTACTTTTGGCAGAAATATCATAGTATTGAAGATTCTTCGTCTGGTGAAATACAACAGATTTTGCCTTCAGTTTCCTGTCCTTAACGTCCATTTTGTGGCCAGTGAGGTTGTTCTCACACACTCGCACAGATCTCTGTGCCAGCTGGGCATGCTCCTGTAGGTAACTCTTGAGGTCATGTCGAACATGACAACAGCCCTCAGCCTGGATCGCAGCTCGCTGAACGTCTCCTGGCCAGCCGTGTCCACACGTTGACCTTGACGGGGTCCCGGTTGTCATGGAACACGAGCAGGTACAGCTCCATGCCTGGCGGGAACACTTACTTCTTCTCGAACTCGCTCATTGAGTGGCGCTTCCCGAATGTGGTCTTACGGGTGCGGCCGTTGCCCACCAGCAGCGATCCTGTGGAAAGGCTGGAGCTCGCAAAGGCCGCACAGCCTTGAAGGTGCGGAAGTGGGCGTCGTCCAGGGATGGGGCCACAGCGCGTGGGATGCCCCCAACCGCCCCCCGGGGTCCCCAACAGCCCGCCGCGCCTGGCACTGCTGCTCGGAAGTGGACTCTAGGTTGGAGATATGAAGGATGGTAGAATTTGGACAAAGAAGGCAAAAGAGCATGAGAAAGGCAAGAATTGGCAATGATCATGGTGTGGTGGGGAAGCAGAGATAAATGTGTTTGGCCATCAGTGCTGGGGCTTCGGTGAGTTTGAGATGATATGGGTTGGAGAAAGTACTCCTTTGTTCTCTAAGGAATAGGGAGATAGATTAAAGTTTGTCTTTACCTAGAAGCAAAGCGATGAGAGCAGAGGGTCAGAAAGCTTGGCCAGGATGGCTGGAGGAGAGACAGAGGGAAAAGGTCAGTCAAGGAGACATTGTAGAAAAGCGGGTGAGAAGAGAAAACCACTTGGGCAGGGGGGGTGTGGGGCTGATTAGATGTCAGGGGAAGAAGGCAGCCCCAGCTCTTCTGAGGAAGCTGTCTTGGGGGCCTTGCTTCAAGAAGAGTCTCTTGACTGGGCTAGCTGGCCCATAATTGTCCAGCTAATGAACAGCGGCTTTCTGCTTATGTGAATGACCCACAGGACAGTGCTGGACACAATATGCTCTTGGTGGCTCCTAAGCAACACAAGGGTATAATAACACCTATGGCTGCCTGTTTCCAGTTGTTTGTTTTGTAGTGAGCAGTGATGGCCAAGATTTGAAAGTCAGTGGGCATGTTTTTATTTGGCTCAATGAATGGGTTTTTGATTCTTTATGGGAAATCCAATTTTCAGAATTTCAATTACTCTTTCATCAGACAGGACTCATGTTTTTATGGACCTTTTTTGAAGAGTTAGTACCTGAACAATGATGATTTCTGAGCAGTCAAAATGGTGGGTGAAGAGTGCACACCAAAGTTTATTATAAAGAGACATCTCCCTTAAGGATCCCCTAACTCAGATCCTATTTACTATTACTTTGCATACAATTCTAACCAATTTACCTTCTTGGGTCCTAGCTTACAGAACAATGGAGGGTTGTTTTAGGTACTTTCTCATTGCTGAGACACAGTGCCCAACCCACACAATTTAAAAGAGGAGAGGTTTATTTTTGACTCACAGTTACAGTCCATGGTTGGCTGGCTACAAGCCAGAATGGCATTGTGAAGGGTCTGGCAGAGGAAAGCTGCTCATATCATGTGGCCAGGAAGCAGAGAGAGATGTGAGAGGCCAGGGAGGGAGACATACCTTTCCAGGTCATGGCCCCCGTGACACTCCTCAAATCAGGCCCCATCTCCTAACAGCAAGTCAGCATCCCAGTAATTCAGTCACCTTCCAAAAGCCCTGTCTCTGAACACAAGAGGCCTTTGTGGGACATACTTGATCCAAACCATAACAAGAATTAAAAATGGTTAGTGCGTATCAAAAGAGAGTGTGTGTGTGTGTGTGTGTGTGTGTGTCATGGTGGTTGATGGTCACACTGGAAACGGTGAAATGCAATGGTTATTAATCAGATAGAAAAGGATGAGATAATGTAACTTAAAAATCGTCTAAAAGCATACCCAACTGGCACTCCTGAATGTCCAAAAATCTAACCCACAAGGGCATTTCTGCATGGTTTAATCAATGAGCTTCACAATGATAACCTTAAATTATGATGAGAAGCTTAAATTATTTTTCAGATACTCTTTACTGAGACTAGGAAGGACATAACCTTTTTCAGAAAGATTTCAATCTTTATGAGAAGTAATAAGCTCAAATGCCTTCAAGAGCCAGCAGGTAATGTCAATTAGGGAAGTGGACCAGATATATATAGTAGAAGGGGTGGCATGTCCAAAGACATGGAAATTCAATTTAAAAAATGCTGTCAGCGCTGGTTGACACACACATGCCAGCTGGATTCAGCCACTAGGTTGCCACTGTGAGATTCCTGGTCTAAGTGGCTAAGTTTCAGTGCTGGAATGGTTTTGGGAAGTCCTAAATGGGGAAGAGTTTGCTTTCTAAGTGCAGATAACTTGGTCCTAAATAATAAGTATTTCACCGGCTTAGCAGAGAATATGTCAACCTTTTCGTTGTCTTTAGTTCACGAGGCCAGGAAGCAGATAGTTAAACAGAAGCATTTCTGAGTCATTTTTCTTTAGAGGTCTCAGATTTTGAAGATAGTGAAAATCAGCACTGGAGAGTTTTTCTTTAATTTCTGTCTTCTTCTGAGCAAACTAGCAAACAAAACTCAAATGTCTCAAAGGGCAACTATAAATATGATCATTCCTTTCTCTAGAGAAATCCTGTTTCTAAGAAGTCAATTTTTCCTGTCTTCAAATCATCTTACAGATTGTACTAATATCAGTTACTGAATTACATTCAGATTACATTTGCTTGGGGGAATCAAGAATTGCAGCAGAATTGAATATCTCCTAGTAGATTCTTTGCTGTATGTGGGGGATCTAAGAAACCTCCGCCAGTAGAGCTCATAGCCAGAGTTAATATTTATTTTCACTGTCACCAGTCATAAAGCTGTGGTTCTTATTGGTTTTCATGTGAATTTGTTTTCACAAAAACAGTGTGTGTGCAGTGGGATCTGATAAAGCCTTCCTACAAGAAAGAACAACATTCTAAAGTCTGACTTGCTTTGAGAAATCCTTGGCCCTAAATTCCAATTGGAAACATATTTATATCTGGGGCTGAAAAAGACTGAGTCTGGGTAAACAAGCAAAGGAACATGAAACTGAACTCTAAGGAGAAGAAATGCAGCTTTAATAAATGGCAACCTGATTTGGAAAAGAGATGCCTTTATTTAAACACCATCCTGGCCAAGTGGAGTGGGATGAAGGCTTTGCAGTGGGTTCTTGAGCATACCTGAGGTAGGGCTTTGAATTGCAATGGATCCTTTCAGTGACCACTAAATTAATCCTTTATCAAAAAGCCACCAGAATCTGAAAGAAAGTTTTCATATTGAAAAGAGAATATATTTGGAAAAATTATTTGAATCTATTATGTAACTCTGAAGAATTTTCCTCTTTAGGTCAACATTTCTGGTGTTTGAGCTAACCTTGCAGTGCCTTAAAACAGAAGGATTCAACTTGGTTTCAATCCTTTTTGATCTTGATGTTTTAAGGAGCCACAATATTGTTGGAATGTAGTCCATGTTTTCAATTTAAATGTATGCATATTGTCCTTCTGATTTGTGCTTTTGGAGATAACAATACAACCTTGTACAAATAACAGCCACTAGGATTATCAACAGCTGTTTGTCTGTGTTCATTGTGGCTTCAAATTAGGAATGAGTCAAAATGGATAAACCCAAGACTTGTAGGTTTGGCAACATTCTTGGTTGACATTAATTAATCAAGGGGAAGGTGGTTTTCTGCTTTGGGTCACAACTCATTTTATAACCTCTGTGAGAGTAGAAGGGAGGGGTGGTGACTACAAAGGGCTGCAGACAATCCTTGCTGTACGTCTATGGTGCTTACCAGTTACTGAGTGCTGACTGTGTGCAAGCACTTGGTGAGGCCACAGAAGTTCACAAGTGTGCAGATGCAGGTACAGTCCCTGCCTTCACAAGGCTCACAGTTTGGTGGGAGAATGAGGCATTAATCAGACACTCCTGCATAATAACTGTTTAATTATAAACTGGCATGAGGGTCATGAAGGAAGAGGCATTGATGTTAGGGAAGTTCCACAGGGAACCTGACAGACACAGTTTAGAGGTCTTGGCAGGCTGAGATCTGAAGGATCAGAAAAACCAGGTCCCAGGTGAAAGGATTGAGGATGGTCTGGGCAGAGGGAGTAGCATCAGTACAGAGTACTTGGTTGCATGGTAAACTCCCTCTTCATCATGGAAACAGTTTTCTTTCTTTCTTTCCTTCCTTCCTTCCTTCCTTCCTTCCTTCCTTCCTTCCTTCCTTCCTTCCTTCCTTTCTTTCGTACGGGGGATCGAACTCTGGACCTTGTGCTTGCGCGGCATGCGCCAGAACCACTGAGCTAAATCCCCGACCTGAAATAGTTTTCTTTTCTTTTCTTTTTTTTTTTTTTTTGGTACCAGAGATCAAACTCGAGTCCTTGTGCTTGCGCAGCAGGCCGTGAAACCACTGAGCTAAATCCCCGGCCCCAACAGTTTTCTTATCCATGGAAGCTACCACAGTTCATAACTTCTACCAAACTCCTGCCTGTCATCAAAGATCACTTCAAAAATTTCCTCTTTTATGAAGTTTTCTTTGAGCTCTTATAATCAGAATTACTCCATCCCATGCTAGAACTTGTCTCATATGACCGAAATAACAATTCGGAGATTCTGTGCTTTCAGTATGAGAGGTGGTATATACCTATAGAGCCAGGCTGTCTGAGTTAAAATCCTGACTCAACTATTTATTTGCTGTGTGACTTTGGGAAAGTTGCTTAATATTTCTGTATTTCAGTTTAGCATTTGTAAAATGGAGATATTAATAATACCTTCCTCATAGGTTTGATAGGAGGGTTGAGAGAGTTGATATATGCAACATGCCTAGTTCAGTGACTGGAACATAGTGAAACCTTACTAAGGGGATCTATTCTTATTAGTTCTGAACAAGTCCATTTCCTAATTAGTTCTGCCCAAGTGTTCAGAACTGGTTAGAATCCAGTCAGGAATTCCACCCATATTTATGGATATTTGGTTTAGTGTTCATCCTGGAAAATCAGATTATTTTCAACCACAGTGCCTCTTGAACTTTATGTACATTTGAATATTGCAGGAATCTTGTTAAAATGCAGATTCTGCTTCAGTTGGTCATAGTTGGGGCCTGAACTTCTACATTTCAAATAAGCTCCCAGGTGATATCTATGCATCTGGGCTCTATGTTGAAGCATGAAGGTCTGTTCCAACCTTTGTGAACTCTCTGATGTTACCTGAGTCTCACCCCATGGGAGACAGGCTACCTGAGGTTACCTTGGGAGAGACAGGAGCCCATGGAGGAGGGATTCACTCCATAATGCCTGCTTGGGCTCTGTTCATCATGGCCTGCTTTCCTCTCTGTCTGACCCAGCTCCTCCGACAGTAAGAGGAGTGGCTTAGTTTATGTGGGAGTGGCTGTCATTGGGCTAGCAATAATGGTTTAGCTCTTGAGGACTCTATCAATTAGGATTCTCCAAAGGGAAGGCCCCAGTAAGTGAAAGAGATTTTTTTTTCATTAAGTTTATTGGTACATTTTAGATATACAATACAGTGACATTCATCATTGGAATCTTGTACCTTTACGTGATATATCTTGGTTCTTATATTTTCCCCATTCCCCTGCTCCCCCTTCAACCTCTTGACCCCTCCCTATTTACAAAGACTTTGTCTTCTTTTTTTCCTTTTTCATATTTTTTCCTTTCTTCATATTTCTTCCTTTCCTTTCCCCTACTTCTCCCACTTCCCCTTCCCTTTTAGACCTTTTCTTCCTATTTCACATTGTCAAATTATACACTTTGATCCTTATTTACATTTTCAGTTTCTCACACTAGAGAAACTATTTGGTATTTACACATGTGCGTGGTATTTATTTCACTTAAGAGTATGGGCTTAATGTGTATCCATTTAGCTATAAATGTCTCTAGTTTCTTGTTCTATATGGCTAAGTAGTAGTCCATTTTATTGAAAAAGAAAACCCCACATTTTCTTTATCCCATCTCCAGTTGATGGGCAGTTGGGCTGATTCCAAGTTTTAGCTATCACAAACTGTGCTGCTATGAACATGGGTGTGCATATACTGCTGTGGTATGACTCTTTTAGTTCTTTTGGGAAGATACTCAGCAGTAGAAGAGCTGGGCCAAATGGGACCTCTAATCCTAATTTTCTGAGGTATCTCCATATTGATTTCCACAGTGGTTACACCAGTCTTCATTCCCGCCGACAATAGAGGATTCCTTTCTCCCCACAACCCTGCCAGCATTTGTTATTGGTTGATTTCTTTCTTTCTTTTTTTTTTTTCCAAAATGACCATGATTATTTATTTAAATCAGCAAACTCATATTCCTCAAGCCCCAGATCGTGGTGGGCAGCCCTCCTTCTTCTCTTCCCTCAACCCCATCCCTGAGCCACAGTGAGGGGAATGGAAAATGAGGAACCAAGAGGGCCTCTGCAGGGAAGGCTGCCCCAGATGTGTGGTGAGCACAGCGCAGCAGCTGTGGCTGGAGCGGCAGTCGCCACAAGGCCCTCCCTATAAATTAAGTCCCTGCAGCCACAGCTGTGGGACAGGCATGCTTGTGGAAGGGAGGCCAGTCCAACCCCAGGCCAGAAGGCAGCATCCCTGACTCTGAGCCAAGGACTGCTGAGAGCACAGAGCTCAGGGTCAGGAGAGGCCAGAGAAAGAGGACAGGAATGGTGGGGAGCGGAAGGCTAAAACCTCCCAAATTTTGGCCCCAGGGGAAAAGTTGGTCCAGTTTTGATGGGCATGGGGGAGGAATGTATTAGTAAGAGCAGGGGGAGAGGCTCCATCAGGCACCCTCACAGGTGACAGGAAAGACTGGGTCCCTGCCCTGGCAGAGGGGAGCTTGAGAGCTCCGGGGGCTCTCCAGGAATGTCACTACTAAAACGTATATACATATATATTAACCATTCATGAGAGGGCAGCAGGGTGGGGCAGGATCAGAGGATCTGGTGTGGCATCCTGTAGCCAGTCATGCCTGCCTGAGATGCCCCTTGGTTGGTGCCCATCTGTAACCCGATCACGTTCTTGCCCTCTTGCAGCTGCTTGTCCAAGAAGTTCCTAGGGTTCTCCTTGGATTTCTTAGGAAATCAGTTGGGATCCCCAGAGAAGAGCCCATCATCCCGGGCCACAGCCAGCCCATCCAGGTTCATCAGTGTCTGCTGTACGCAGGCCATGTTCTTTCCTTCCCAGAGATCCACAGTTTGAAAGATGTCAGTGGTATTGATGCTGTAGCGCTCAGCCGCCTGCAGGAACTGAGAGATCTGCTCCACCTGCTTGAAGGCCATGGTGGAGGCCTGGATCTTCTTCACTGGGGCCTGTCCCTCAGGGTACAGCCCATTGATGAGCTCACAAAGCACCGTGCCATCTTTGAGCCAGTTCTGGAAGTTCTCACGCCCAGGCTGGGGCCGGCCCACATCCTTTCAGCACTGCGTGGTGATCCACTGGATCAGGATCTGCTCCAGGTCAGCGTCATACTGTTTCTCAATCTTCTGTTGTACCTCCCAGCTCAGGCCATATGCAGGTCCCCTGTTGGCCATTCTGAACTGCTGTGGTGTCTGTGGGGAGCGTCAGGGCAAGCTGGATACTGCGCATGCACCACAGGGGCTGCAGCTGGAGTGTTGCTATTGGTTGATTTCTTGATAGCAGCCATTCTTTCTGGGGTAAGGTGGAATCTCAGTGTTGTTTTCATCTGCATCTGAAAGAGATTTATTTTAAGGGATCTTAAGATTCGTGGCTGGAACTTCAGATGAGGATTAATATTAAAGTCTCTATTCCAGTTCTAGCCCAACAGGCTAGAACGTCAGATAGAATTCCTTCTTTTCTAGGAAACCTTAGTATTTGCTTCTAAGTTCTACTGATTGGATGAAACCCACCTACATTATAAAGAATAACATGTTTTACTTAAAGTTAACTGATTATAGATGTTAATTATACCTGCAAATACCAACTAGTGACATCTGCACTAGTGTACGACCCAACTGGACATAAGACCCAAAGAGCATGACCTGTTCTACAGTCTCAGATTGTGCCTACCATGTCCAAGTATGGACATATCCCTGCACACCAACCTCCCTTCTGGGTGCAGAATCTCAATGGCCTGGCCCTCATATTAGGGTCTGAAGGGTGCCAATAATATTTGAGAGTTGCCTGTAATCATGGTTTGTGCAGTTATACCTAACTGGAGCCCAGTAAACCAACTCTTTTGGCTAAGTTTCTTAGTGAAAAATAGTCACTCCAATTCAAACAGTTGCCTGCCTTGGAGTGCCAAACTCAGAGTTGAGAATTAATATCCTGTTTATGTGGGGCCACACCACCAGATGGTAAGCAACAGGCAGTTCCTTCTAGGAGGTCTTGGACAGCTGCTAAGACCCCTGCTGTGGTCCTGACCAAGTCTGGCCACAGAGAATAGAGGTAAAAAAAATGCTCCACATTTCTCTGGGAAATGCCCCATGTGCAAACACCACACTGGGATGGTGGCAGCAGGTACATTAAAGATTTCACATTTATCAGCTTCCTCAAGGAACTTTCCAATCTGTGATTTCACTTTATGTTCAATATAGTTTGGTAGGATAGGTAGGAAACAAATAGTTGATATCCAATTTTCCCTGACTTGATGAGATGATACCGTCTTCTGGTGGAATCACCTTGGGTTGAACGACACATAGGAAATGTACGATTATGGAATCTGGTGGACTTGAGTTGGAATTCCTCCCTCTATCTCTTACTAGCTGAGAGATCCTGGACAAATTACTGCAGCTCAGTTTCCATATGTGCAATAACTACCTTGAATATCTGAAGTAAGGATCACTGTCATGTAGCTCTGTCTGTCAGATGTGCTTTAACAATGACAATCACTTTGTATCTGTCGTAGACATGCCTTGAGTGCTGTTACCCATAGCATCCTTCTGTGGTGACTGCACCCACCCATAGCCCTTCATGAAGTTACAGCATTTGTACTATGTCATCTGCCCCTCAGTCACAGCTAATTGGATTGTAGGAAAATCACCTGATACAGGATGGATTTGGATTCCTGTCCTGGAATTTGGAATTTGGAAACTGAGGGACTGTGCCATTGAGCAGCAGGGGGCAGAGCAGAAAGGTTGTGGGGTCTTGGTAACAGAAGCAACTGTGATGTCTATTATACACAGAAGTAGTGACAAGGAAGCCCTGTGGTGAAGAGAAATATGAGCAGAGGCATAGGGAGGACAGGTGACTCACATGGCACATGAAGGATAGAATCAGTCACATCCTCATATCCATGAAATTCTTCCCCATTCTTGGATTCCATGGGAACTATATTTTGTTGTTGTTGTTAAGTCAACTTCCTTTTTCTTAGGCTGATATGAATAGGTACTGTTCCTTGTAACAAGAAGATCAATGAGAACTGAACAGATGAAGAAAAGGGCTTTCTGAGAGTTAAAAGCAGTTACTGAACTTAGATGCCCAGTTAAGGCACATGGTCTTTGCTGCTTTGTCTGGCAAGTACAGCTATGACAGTTATTCTCCCTGGTCTTGGGCTCCAGATAGGGAGTCTGTGAGGCAGATGAGGCAAGAAAGTATGTCCTGGAGGGAAGATGTGGGGCTAACCCTGTCTGACATTTTCCTTCACTGATTCCCGCTTCCTCCAGAGTTCCATGCAGCTTCTCCCCCAGGCTCAGTTCAGAGTCATGAGAATGCCTTTGTTGACTTCTTTCTAGAGTTGGGCACTGGTTCTTAGAGACTGACTTCTCTGAAGGAGAAGGATGAATCCTAAGGGATTTGGTTCCACTTGATTCCAACCCAATGAAATAATCTGTCTTGGAAGTCAGATTTCTCTAAACTTATGATGCTGGCTGTGAACCAAAGTCGGTAATAATCGGGGACCTGAGCATGAAGTCTGGGACATCCCCCTTGAGTATTGTAGAGTGGCTGGTCTGAGTTTAGAGCTCACAATGGGCCTCACTACAGTGGGAGAGCTAAAGGAGGCCTGGTTATCTGCTCAGCCTTGGCTGTTACCCGGGCCAGAATGTCAAGCAACTTGTGAGGTTTGGCCAGAACTGTGCTTCCAAAATTTGAGGGCGTCAAAAGGCTACATCAGAGTCATAGGGCCCCTTTTGACAATACAGATCCCTGAGTTCCTTTCTGATTCAGAATATGTGGATGAGGCCTTGAAAACTCTAGTTTTAACAAATACCAGATGGTTCTAATAATAAGCCATAATGGGAAGCATCTTCTGATGTCAGCCTAAGATTCTCTGAAATGGTTTCACAGCAAACACATTGTGTGGAAATTTCTGCAGTTTAATCCTCCCCCTCAAAATAGATACTGTTAATAAGTTGAATTACATTCTCCCCAAAATTCATATGTTAAGAGTCCCAACTCCTAGTACTTCGGAATGTGACCTTATTTACAAACAAGGTCTGGCAGATAGAATTAGTCAAGATGAGGTTATATGGAGAAGAATGAGCCTCTTATCTAATATGACTGGTGACCATAGAAAAAGGGAAATGTGGACAGAGAGCCAGGCATAGAGGAAAGATGATGTGAAGAGATGCAGAGAGTAAAAATGCCATGTGAATTTTGTTGCCACAATCCAAGAAACATCTGGGACCCCTAGAAGCTGGAAGAAGTAAGGAAGTATCTTTCCCCTATAGATTTCAGGGAACCATGGCCCATCCTTCACCTTGACTTCAAACTTCTAATATTCTAACCAGAACTGTGTAACAATAAATTTCTATTGTTCAAAGCCACATTTTGTGACACTTTGTTATGCTAGTCCTAGGACACTAAAACAGATGCTTTTAATTTTTTAGTTTTTAATGTAAGCTATTTTCCATTCCTTTGAGTTGCTCTATGTATCCTCTTGGATGTGAAATGAAGAATCCATGTGGCCTGGGTGTGGTCTCTGGGAGTGGTCTCTGGGAGTGTCTAGGAGTGGCTAGGGTGGAATGAGGTGTTAAACAAGCTGGAAATCCTCATTGTCCTGAGAAATGTAACAGTGCCCTATGAAGTCAACAAGAGGCTGAAGCCTTAATGTAGGAAAGGCAGGTTACTTCTCCCTTTTATTCCCCCTTATGAATCTGACCAGACATTTTTAGAGGCCTAATATCTTTCAATGCTCTCTGATTTTTTTAGATTTGAAGTTAGTGATTGCAGATAGAAAAGGAGATCTTATGTTTTGGTCCAGGTAAATTCATAGTGCAGTGGTTAGGAGCCAGAGCTCTGGAGCCAAATTGCTGGTCTTTGGATCCTGCTGGCTGTGTGGTTTTGGCTAAATTGCTGGTCCATGGGTTGTCACACTTGAGCATACATCAGAATTACCTGAAGGGCTTGTTAAAGATAAATTGACCCGGCCCTAGAGTTTCTAGGGCTAGGATAGGGCCTGAGAAATTTCATTTCTAACAAATTTCTCTTGATGTTGCTGGTCCCCTCAGTAAAAGGGAGGTTTGTGATGTTTCTAATTTATACAATTGTGAGGTGATGAATGTAAAGTGCTTAGCAAATTGCTCTGTGAGGAGCTTAGCAAACATTAGTGGATCTTTGACTATGACTGACATAGATTGAAACACTTTTCTATGCTTGACTTGCTGAATTTCTTGATGTTTTCAAGCTAGAAAACATTCAAAGACAATTCTAGATGGGGTGTAGAGAAATGTTATCTCCTCTTTCAGTTTGCAGAAAAGTAAATTATTCTTCTGAAACTAAGGGATCACTACTGCTGTGCTGAGTATATGTTTCCCATCTACACTAGGCCTGGTTGAGGCCTGTGATAAAGATGGACTAGAAGGAGAAGAGGGAGGTTATGTTTTGTCTTTTGGGTCATCATACAATGGCCCTGACAGTCATGCTCAGGAGTTTGAGGACATTTCTGTTGCCCAGGCCTGCGGCTGGCAGCTTCTGTTTTTCCATGCCAGGCACTGCCCAATTATTAAAGAAATGCTCTGTGTTCTGAAACTTTTCCCACACTCCCAGCTAAACACAGTGATTGTCTTGGTGTTCTAGTGTCAAGTGCTAAGATCTTTTCAGAAGCTGCTGTATGTATTTGCTCTGCATCTCCTCTAGTCTGGGCTGAGTGCAGACATACAGACTGTTAATGGATTGGTCTTCCTAATGCAGTATGACATCCTGGCAACAAGACACCTCATTAGCTTGGTCCTTAGGATTTTAGCTTCAGAAACAAAACAGTTCATGTCGATAAATAGTTCTTTGTCTGTGGGATTCTGGCCCCATCGGAGGACTGGGCTCCGTTTGGGAGCTGCTGTGTTGTTGCTAAGATTCTTGGAGTCTATCCAAATGCATGTTTCCCAGGATGGTGGAGAATAGTTTTGATGATTACAAAGCCTTGAAAATGTATATGCTGGTTTATTCCACCACCACGTAAAAAATAACCTTAATTACTTAGAGGATATTTCTGAATTTGTTTTGACTTTCGTGTAGTCGAACTTTGAGAATGATAGCAGTCTTTTATAAAAATGTGTATTACGGTGATAGTTTCCTTTTTCAATGTAGTAAGTTCTTCTTGAGCACCTACCATATGCAAAGTAGCAATGTAAAGGACAATAAAAAAACAGGCAAGATTCTTCCATTTTAATTAAAAGGGGTTAAGTGGTTATGGTGTAAATATCCTGTTTTCTCTTTCCATGTTTTAAAGGTTTTCTTTTCTCAAAATATGAATCTTTACCCTTAACATATGTGTCTTCCTTTCTTGTAGGATAACTTGAACATTGTGGAAATTATTCCAAGAGATCTTCTTCTAATAGTATCTCCTTGGAGCCAAACAGTCTCTGCATTGCCCGCTCTCCCTCTTCCCCAAATCCAGTTCAGCTCCACATTCAGACTTAACATATAAGTCAATGTTTTCTTGCTTGCATATTTGCTATCTTTTCTATCCAATATTTCTCTCTGACAATGGAGTTTAGTTGTGTACTTATTCATCGTCTCTCCCTCTAGAATATATGTCTCTATGAGTAGACACACTTTCAGACCAGTCTGTCTTAGAAGTCAAATTGAAAAGGCCAAAATGAAATCAAAGGGGCAATTATTGTATGTAGCATATTAGTCATTAAATCCAATATTCGTAGAATATATTTTGAATCTTGAACTGTTTGTTTAGTACCAGTAAAAGCAGGGCTTGCTTTCTCAAAACTTACTACGTCTCCCTTCTTTTATGAGATAATACTAACTAGAAAAAAAAAATTTTTTTAAACTAAGCTTTGTAGAGCTAAATGCAGTCTTTACCAGACAATCCAGCAATCATACTCCTGAGTATTTACCCAAATGAGTTGAAAATTTATGTCCACACAAAATCTGCGTCTAAATTTTTATGGCAGTTTTATTTCTTATTGTCAAAAATTGGAAACAATCATGATGTTCTTCAATAGGTGAATGGATAAACCACGGTACATCTAGACAATGGAATATTGTTCAATGATAAGAAGAAATGAACTGTCAAACCACAAAAAGACATGGGGGAACCTTAAATGTACAGTTCCACCAGTCTGAAAAGGCTACATGTTTGTATAATTCCAACTTCATGTTATTCTGGAAAAGACAAAACTATAGAGACAAAAAATTTAGTAGTTGCCACAAAATAGTGGTTGGGCATGAATAGGCAGAGGACAGAAGATTTTAGGGTAGTGAAGTTATGAATCTATAGTATGATACCAAAATGGCAAATACAAAGGCTGATTGAATTTTAATAAAACTTCTTACAATAAAAGACACATTACCAAAATGTTGAGATTAGTGCATTCAAAGCAAGAGAATGGAAGTATTCTGAGGGGCATAAATGGCCATGTGTCTTTTACTATACTGAAATGTTAAACAGTCACAGTATTTTCTGATCACATCATATTAATTAACCATTTATGCCAATTTCTGTCAAAAACACTGTGGTGTGTCCTCATCTAACTTATTCATTGGATCTGGGACTATGCAACTTCTAGCTCTTCCCCAAAGTAAAAATGACCATGAAAGGCAAATGTTTTGAATATGTTTATTGGACATCAAGGCAGTCATGATAGTACAACTAAAAAACCTCATGAGAGGACTTCCAGAATGCTTTAGAAAGGGGCAAGAATTATGGGATAAGAGTGCTCAAAGTGAAGGGGAGTATTCTGAGGGGGGTTAGTGGCAATGTATCTTGTATTGTAATACATTTTAAAAATGTAAACATTCATCATATTTTGTGATCATACCTTGTACATGACATTATGTAGTTGGTAAAACCTGTATAAGTATACAGCACAAAGCATGAATCCAGTCATGAACTGTGGACTTTAATAATAGTATCTCAGTATTAACTCAGCAATTATAACAAATGTCCCATATCAATGCTAGATAATAATAGAGAAAACTGTATACGTGGTAGGGATAAGGTGAGGTGGGAGTGAGGGCTGGAAGGGAGTATCCAGGAACTCCCCATATTTTCTGCTCAATATTTCTGTAAACCTAAAACTTCTCTAAAAAATAAAGTTTATTAATGTAATCTGCTAACAATAAGAAAACCAGTTTAATTCATATGACTTTTTGTATTTTATTTCCAATAAAAATTATTGACCATGTAACATGTAGCAGACATCCCACAGGCCACATACTTACAGTAGTCTATGGCATTTGTTCACAGAGGGGAGTTACAGTGTTATTTACTCATTTATTTTTATTGGTATATGTTGATGATATATAATAATTGCATTTGTTTTGATAAATTGGTACATATGTATCGTGTCTGGACCAATTGTTATTTGAAGAAACTCAGATCTCTACCAGGTTGAAATAGATAATGGGAAACATCACAAAAGGGTGTTGTGGAACAAGTCTCAAATGGGAATAAAGTCAAAGGCCATGAGTCCTTTAATCCATAGCCCAAAGGACAAATTTTCAGAGCTCAGGAACTTTTGCACATGGAAGTATAAATGGAGAAACCTCTGCTAATTTTAGGCATAATAATAATATTGAGGACAAAACTATGAAGCAGAGCTTAGACTTTAAGAAACCATTCATTCATTCATTTTTATAAATAAAAGTTAAACAGCTTGAGTACCCTGCCATCATTCTTCATGTAGAGGACAGATCCAACATTAGTTATTAGTAGGGCTCCCTGCCCCTCACTAGCATGTACAAGATTCCTAGTTCTGGGAACACATGGGAGGTACCTCATGGAAGCTCCACTGTTGCATTGTTCCCTTTGCTTCCTTGGTGGTATCTGGTATGGTGATCTCCGTCATCTGCCTGATACTACTTGTTGTAAGAGAATTCCAACTGTCCTGGTCTTGTTCTTCCTTGTGGACCTTAAGCCCGCTATTGACTGTAGTCTTGGTCACAGGGACCCCCTTCATGACTCAAGGCCACTCACTGCGCTTAGTGTCCAGTCTTCAGAGACATCTGGCAGTCACCTCCCACCCAAGGTCAGGGCTCTGTGGGACACTGCATGGGAGACTGGTGCGGACTTCTATTGCTCAGATATCCCTTACCTTTCTCCCCATCATTCACTTTCTATGGGAACCCTCCTTTCCTGCCATCTTTAACAACATAGATAGAACTATATCCCTCCTTCATTTGTGGGATATATAAAATTTTAATCTCATAGAAATTGAGAGTAGAATGGTGGTTACCAAAGGTGGGGGAGGGGAGGGAAAGGGAGCGATAAGGAGAGGTTGGTCAATGGGTACTAAGTTATAGTTAGATAGGAGTAAGAAATTCCGGTGTGCTACTGCACAGCAGGGTGAATTTAGACAATGGTAATAAACTGTATATTTCAGAAAGCCAGAAGAAAGGACTTAAAATGTTTTCACCACAAAGAAATGATAAGTGTTTCAGGAGACAGATATGTCTGCCCTGATTTAAATATTATACAATATATACATGTATTGAAACCTCACTTGGTACCCCATAAATAGGATATTTTTATACTGTAAGTTGTTTATTATTTTAAATAATCAGATATAATTTTTATATTTTCAGGTATCAGTAAAAATATACTTAAATTAAAAAAACAAAACAAAACACAGTTTACTTGCCTCTTGTAGCAGCTCTGTTCATTCCCAAACTGAGCCAGGCTTTAGAATGCAAAGGATCCATGACTGTCCCTTAGTGCAAGAGAACCTTGGGCTTCATCTGGTAAAGGGACAAAGGAGGAAGCAATAAGGAAAAGAAAATGCACTTCTTTCCTGAAAAGCCTCCACAAATACATTCCCCAGTTGGGTTATCCCGCCACACCATAATTGCTAGTGGTTAGGAACTTAACTGCTTTATTTTAAAAATAAAACCACTTTTCAAAAACCAGGTAGCAGTTCATGCCTTCAGGCTCTGCACTCTGGGCCTTCAGAAGGTGCCCCACAGAATCAGGCATCCAGGCAGTGGGGTCTTATCAAGGTAGGGATGAGTCCAAAGTCAGCACAAAAGATTAAAACCTTATGCAATCCAAATTCTCCATGACTCTGGATTAGGAAAGTGGCTCTTTGCAGAATTCCTCCTATTCCAACACAGAAATCTTATTTTCTAACAGTCAGGTGCTCATTGAGCATCAGAAGAATTGGTTAGTGTGCATTTAGAGGTCACAGTAGATGAAAAATACCTATAAATACAACAATCACCTTTAATTCATGGCATGCTCTCTCTAGAGAGATCCCAGGGGACCCATCTCAGTGAGGGACAGTAGACCTTTCTTCCTACATTCAAATGGGGCCATGTGTTCCCATAGCACTACCTGGTGGAGTCGAACCCTCCATTTTAATTGTTCTTCCTTTGCTCTGCCCCCCAACTCCAGTCTCCCAAGTGCATACAGTTTGCTTGGAATATGAAGCTGGCCCTCGGAAGGTGGAACCAGCCCTGATATATCAGCTTTTTTCCTTGTCTCTGACCTTCCTGATAGTATTCTCTGCAGGTTCCCATCTTGGACTACTCCAGATGGCTCTTGCTGGATTGTTGTTGTTGTTGCTTTTGTAAACTCAGACTATATGGCTTTTAGTCAATCTAGAATGCTTGTCTGGTCACCTATACAAAGGTGAAATCCCTCAGCAGTCACCTCAGAATCCCAAATTCCACCAGGAATCCGTTCTTGCCTTTCGTGTCTCATTATTGCTGTCAGGAGGAACACCTGTCTTTAGATTCCCACAGATATAGGAGATCCCTATCTCTGTGTTTCCAAAGGCTGAGAAGAATGGCACAGCCAGGTCATGGGCCATGTGCAGCTGTTCACTATCGTAATCTAAAGGGCTGGCTGGAGTCAGTTACTATTCTGTAGGCTGAAAAGAGGTTTCGCAGAACCCTTATCATCATGGCCTCAAAGACTTGGATGGTGGAATCCATCAAATGAAATTATTGATCACTAACTCTACTGCTTTTTGGAACTCTGATAAATTTCTAAACATTACAAGTGTATCCTATGCATCCACAAGAGTCAATGAATAGTTCCCTAGTACATATGTCATTGATGTTCAGATTTGGATGGTCCCCATGGCCTGGCCTTGGCAGTAGATGGGACTGAGCTGTCCTGGGGAAGGCATCTGCCATGAAGTTGTTGTAGCCCAAGACGAACATGGCCAGTGCCAGGTTGCACATCTGAGCACAAAGCTGCAGCAGCAAGGCGAGAATCACAAACCCTGCCACCCAACACGTCCTCCAGTGATTGTCTAAGCAGATTCAGTCCCAGCAGCCACGAGGTAGGGAGCACTTAGAGAAGACAATGCTGGGCCCCCACCCAGAGATGAGCCACAACACTCCAAAGAGGCCTAGACTGACAAGTGCTAGCCCTGGTATGGTTGTGTGGCAGACACAGGCATTATTTTAAAGGTGGGCCTCCCAGCCAGACATCCCACCTGCATTCTCCTGCAGCCCTGTCCATTTCCCCTTTAAGTAAGTCACTGGTATGGCACCAGGAATTGCCCCTTCACAGCCCACTCCCCATCTCTCACCCCCACTGCTCATACCTTTCCCCAGTTCTTGCCACTTTTTTTTTCAGTACCAGGGATTGAACTCAGGATCTTGTGCTTGCCAGGCAGGTGTGGCACCACTGAGCTACATCCCTGGCCCTCTTGCCACTTTTTAAACCAATTCTGAAGTCCTTTTTCCTGTATTTACAAGGTGTGACCAAAATTAAGGGGAGTGCAGCTGCTGAGTGCCATCTAATGGAAGGGCAGGCTAGTCAAAATATTATGGTGTCGACACGCTGAAGCCTGCGCCCCGGCAACAATCCACTGGACAGCCCCCCCACTCCGCTCCTCTGTACAGCCACCTGGTTCCACACTACAAAGATGCAGAGGACACCAGACCACCAGACCACCAGACCATGGTACTGAGTCCTGCCGCTCCTGGCCCAGAGATAGGGGCTTCTGAGCCACCGTCCCACTGCTCCTGGTGCAGAGGAAGGGACTTCCCGGCCACCATCCCTCCTGATGGTCCCAGCCCAGAGGAAAGGGCTTTTGGGCCACCATCCCTACAGCTGCTCCTGGCCCCTGTCCCACCTCTCCCAGCTCAGAGGAGGTGATCCGTGCAGGCGCCAACAGCCCCCCCGCCCCGCAGTCGAAATGAGAAAACACATAAATAAGTCTCAAAACCAGACTTCCAGATCACCTACAGCAACCCCAAAGGGAAATGAGATGGAACACTCTGATACTCAACTACCTGGACACACTGAACTGGCAACAAAAGGGGATCTGGAAAAAATGAAATCAGAAATAATTTCTCAGATAACAGGAGAAATTGTGCTCCTAGTGCAAGACATGATTAATAAATCTAGAGAGGAGCTGAGGAACATGATGGAATCCCAACATAGGAAACAAATGGAATCCATAAAACAGATGCAAATAGATTTCCAGGAGATGAAAACCTCCATTGAAAGTCTACACAGCAAAATGAGCCAATGTGAGGACAGAATTTCAGATATAGAAGATAAGATTGCAATTAATGACCAGGAAAAGAAAAATTGCTTCAAAATTATAAGGGAACATGAGAAATCAATCCAGCAGCTGCTAGATAATGCAAAGAAGAATAACATAAGACTGATTGGAGTCAGTGAAGGAACAGGAGAGAGTGCAGATGACATAAAAAAACTCTTCACAGAAATAATGGCAGAAAACTTCCCAAGCAGGGGAAAATATTATGGTGTCCTCATCCAGTTTATTCACTGGATCTGGCATTGTGCGACTTCTGGCTTTTCCTTAAGCATAAAATGACTATGAAAGGTAAAGGTTTTGAATTGATTCAGGACACTGAGACAGCCACAACAGTGCAACTGAAGACACTTACAAAGGAAGACTTCCAGGACTGCTTCAAAAAATAGTAAGAGCCAGGTGTGGTGATGAATGCCTGTAAACCCAGGACTTGGGAGGCTGAGGCAGCAGGATCACCACAAGTTCAAGGACAGCCTGAACTACATAGCGAGACCCTGGCAAAAAAACAAAAAAAGTAGAATGATAGGACAACTGTGTTCCAAGTGAGGGGGAATATTTATACAGGGGGGATTATGGCAATGTGTCTTTTACTGTAACACATTTTTTGAAAAATTAAACATTCACTGTATTTTCACAGTTATCTCATTCAGCAGAGAAAGGGAGAGGCTGGATGAGGTGCGGGGCATTTTCTCTCACTTGGAGCAATGGAAGCAATTCTCCCTCTTCCTTTGAATGAGCGGGCAATCCTGTTTTGCCTTAGCCAGTGATGGCGAACATTGTAGAGCTTTCAGTGATAATAAACAGCCCACTGCAGCACGCGTGCCATAGGTTTGCCACCCCTGCCATGGTGGTGGGGACTTTCCTGTGCTTAAATCCCCACTCTGACCCTAGCTTGGTGCCAGACTCCAGTGAGTGGTCTCTTAGCTGCTAGTTTTCACTTATAAGATGAGGTAATAATATTTATTGCTTATGATTCAGGGGAGAGAAAGAGTAAAATGGTCAGCACAATTTCTGGCTCCAAAATCATTACCTGGTACTGAGTAGACCCCTAGAGTCTGTCAGACAGTACGTTCTGTGTGGGCAGGTACATATCTGAGGCACTCCTGGCCCACTGGCTTGCATGAAGAGGGGCCTCAGCATCTAGGGAAGGAAAAAACAATTCACTCTTCTTTTCCTACTTCTCAGGAGACCCTGTTTGAAGGATGTAAGATTAAGGGCTAATAGGAATTTAAAAGATAAACAATCTAAGAATATGTTCCTACAGCATTAAATAGGGCAACTTTCAAATGGGTCATCATGGGAAAAACACAAAGCTCAACTGTGTTATATAAAGGCAGGCTCACAGGACTTAGTTCACTTGCGAAAAAAAGCTCTGGAAAATTGTACTAAGAATTTCAAACCAAAGGCAAATGTATTTGAAGTAAAAATATTACATATGATTTGCTAAAACTTTTTATAATAAAAAGTGTTTTAATGTACACACACTGTTTCGAATCAAAATGCTGAGATTATAACCTCCCTTAAAGTCACTCTGGGACTCAGTTTCCCTTTTCCCAAAATTTGAGGGTTGGATTAGCTCCATGGGGCCACACAGGCTTTGATAAAATGTTTAGATATTTTCCTAAGTAGAGGAAGAAGCCACTGGTATTTTAAGCAGGAGAAGGCCATAATCTGATTTATGATTTAGTCTGGACTTCTCACTTCCTTTGCTGCTTTATGGCCATTCTCCATTCTACCTTTTGTGCTTTATCTCACGTCAGCTTCTCTTTCCACACCATCTCCTTCCCCACCCAAGTTGCTCCAGCCTCCAGCAATTGCCTTTTCGTTGCTCATAGTGTTGGCCAGAGGAGTCTTTTTCACACTCTACCCCATGAGGTCACAGGCTATTATTGTCTTCTATATGTTAGTTAATGAATTAATTCAACAGGCATGTGACGAACAGCTGCTATGTGTCAGGCACTGTGGTAAGGACAGGTTTCCTGCTCCCAGTAGCCTGGAGTCTGGGCAGGGACAGTGACATAAAACAGTCTTTGGAGCCAATGTGGGAAGTCCAGAGATTAGCATGGCAGGGTTTTTATGGGATCTGAGATGACAAGTCTAACCCCCAGGGAGGAGGGTTAGGGGCGACTTTTGGATGAGAGGACATTGAATTGATTCTTCAAGGCTCTGACTAGGAAAGAAGAGGGACTGAGGTGCTGAGACAAGGTGAGCAAAACATCAGGGCAGAAACAGTGGTGAAAAATGGCAGCCTGTTCACCCTCTGCACTGGGCATTTAGTGGAAGTGGGAGATGAGGCTAGAAAGTCAGGAACAAAACAGCACAAAATGAACACAAGAGCCAGGATGCCTCTCTTCTAGTAAAATAATTCTGGATCTCAAGTTGGGAAGAGCCCCAGGATGGCTCATAGGAGGCTAGAGGTGGTATTCACTGATTTGGTCACTGAAATACCACGTAGAGGATACCACAGTGAGCAAAGATGACAGGGTCTCTGCCTGCTCCGATCCTATGGAAGACTAGCTGGTGGCCCAGTAGGGAATACAATGTTACATTGACTAGGTGCTGTGGGAGCCCTGGGAGAGAGCCCTGGCCCACCTCAGGGTCAGGGCTTCCTGGAAATGGTGTCCTCATGGGGTTGAAGATATAGGGAGTGAGAAAGACCCTGTGCAGAGAGAGATCTCAGTGGTCTGTTTTTTCCTTAATCCTCTAGACTTTTAGGCCCATGAAACCAAGCCATCAACTCAGGCGGGAACAAGAAGATTGCAAATAGGCCAAAGAGAGGCCTGCAGAGAAATCCTGGCTGTTTTGTGGCCTCCTGGGCTGGCTCTTGGAACATGGGCCTGTTTTGCAAACACAGCAAGTCAGGCCAAATATGTGAGGTTTGGGTCTGGCTCAGCTAACCCAGCTCACTAAGCAAACAGTAAGAGCCCCGACCCCCCCCCCCCC
>NW_004624737.1:2830619-2845320 GCF_000247695.1 Heterocephalus glaber | reverse complement strand
TCTTTGCTGTTATCTGAGAAATTATTTCTGATTTCATTTTTTCCAGATCCTCTTTTGTTGCCAGTTCTGGGAGTCCAGGTGGTTGAGTATCAGAGTATTCCATCTTGTTTCTCTTTGGGGTTACTGTAGGTGATCTGGAAGTCTGGTTTTGAGACTTGTTTATGTGTCTTCTCATTTCAATGGGGGGGGGCAGGGGAGGAGGGGGTGTTGCTGGTGCCCACGTTGCTCACCTCCTCTGTGCTTGTGGGGATGGTACAGAGGCCCAGAAGCCTCCTCTTGTGTGCTGGGACATTTTGTCTTTGATTAAATGAAAAACTATGTGAAATCAATGACTCAGTGCCTTCTGCAGTGCTTGGCATGTAGTAGGTGCTTAACACATATTAGTTACTTGTTACTTTTGACATTAAGCATTTACTACTTGATAAAAACCAACAGTTGTCAAATCTCTATACTAAGCATTTCCAGAAATTGTTGCTCCTGACCATAATATTGAAATAGTGAAGAATGTTAACCCTTCCATTTAAAGAGATATCCTTTAATGAGAAAGAAAAAAGGCACCTGGAGGTTAAATCCTTTGCCCAATGACACTGAACTATCAAGCTGGTAAATGGCAGAGCCAGAGGTTTAAATGAATGGGTACTTAGAATCTCTTCCTTTTGTTTCCATAGTGCCTAAGATGGCTGTCACTCTCTAAGGAATCTGTGGGTCATAGCTCCGAGTTTGGCATTTCTTAGAATTAAAAAAAAAAATCTACACTATATTTGCTTTGGTGGTTAATTCAATCTACATTAATGTTTTAAGTCATTGACAAGTTTCATTTCTCAACTCACCTTCTCTACTTATCCTCTATTATCTTGGTGCCTCTGAAAGATGCACTGTGTTTGCTCTGTGGCTCCCCATTCTCTTGGCAGACCTCCAGGGATATGCAAGCTCAAACTGAGCCTGTGGCTGGAGGAGTCTGGTAAGCTTCCTGAGAGCTTATTCATCATCTAGAATTTAACTGGCTGGAAGAAGCAAAACTGGGACCTGTGTTTTTCTTCTTCCATCCATTCCCTGCTCCTTATCCAGAACTTTCCTCACTTTATCCTCAGGTGATGGAAGAGCAGAGCAGAGGCTCAGCACAGAGCTCAGAACATAGTAGATCCTTTCCAGTGGCAAATGAATGAGTGTCCAGTGGATGAATGAGGTCTGCTCAGAGATGGCTCAGCATCCCCCTGGAAAGGCAAAGACCTGAAAGGGATTTGGGGGGCTTTTTATTGTAAAGGGGTCTCTGGAGGAGAACAAATGGCCTTCTACCTCCCTGAGTCCTTTCTGGATCTTCTTAGGCTATTACTACTGTTTCTGTGTTACCCAGATGTCAGTTAGGAATCATCTTATGCTGCTAGCACAGGACACTTGGAATCAAATGGAGGGCCCTAAAGATTTTCTTGTCCATGCCCCTAATTTTAAAGTTAAGGAAATTGAGTCACAGAGAGGAAAAATGAATGACTCAAGGTCAGGAGGTTTGGTGGAACTGTTCATTGCCTATCCAAGGCTCCTATTCCTTCTTAGCAGACCTAATTTTGTATGATACTGGTATCCATGGTTTCAGGGAAGACCTTGCCTGTTCATCCTCCAGAAAATGCATTTTGAATCAATTGTAATAATTCTATCCTCTCTGCCAGTGACTGGCTTGAGGATGAGCATGGATCTAGTTCCAACCAACAAAACATGAATAGAAGCCTTTTGGTCGTGTTTTTGGGGAAAGTGTTCCCCCATCTTAAAGGACAATGATATAAATGCTATACAATCTTGTTCTCTATGATTTTTGAATTGTTCTAGATGAGGACAGGATAACTGGAATACTTGCAACAAAGAAGAATCATGTTAAGGACGAATGTCAACACAATGATATAAAGAAACTGAGCCCATGATGGTGTCACTAATCCAAAGAATTAACCAGCTGTGCAACTGCTTACTGCTAGACTTTTTGTCAAGTGAGATAATAGAATGTCCTTACTGCTTAGGCTAATGGTCACTCAAGGGATCTTCATGATACACCAGGTAGGGCCAGATTCTCAGTCTAGTGTTGATATAGCTCTGAGTTTGGTTCATGAGAAAGAAAACACAAAACAGTGATTTCCACCCTCAAGCTTTCATTCTGTCACATGTCACTAGTTGTGGCTGTACTGTGAAGTTACCAGGACTGACTGACTTCCATATCTCTGACCCATATTTCTAGAGTGTGGTTTTAACTCCCCATGTTCAAGATGGCTGCCAGAAATCCACCATCACATCTATGTCCCAGGCAGCCAAACAAAAAAACCAAGAAGAATGTTACCCCTCCCCCATTTTGATACTTGCTCCTTTTTTATATTACTACATGTTTGTAGTACATAATGTTTTTGTTCCTTGTGTAGAGAGGCTGACATAGGATTTTGTTGTTCTTTCAACTATTCCTCTTCATCTCTTCTCTTATCTTTTCTCTCTCCTGTCCTTTCTTTCTCTATCATCACTAAATACCAACACAGGGGTCAAAGTAGGTTTTATAGCTTACTATATTTAAGATTTAGTTTTCTAGTATATAAATGCTTAATAAATGTTTCTGACGATGAAGGTTACATATGACCTTTGCCTTCCAGCTTTTAGGGGAGGGCTCACACCCCCTAAGGCCTTACCAGAGCCAGGCTCCATGTGATGGAATGGATGAAGCAGTTGGATGTAAAAACAATGAGCATTAAGCTGGAGAACACAACCGCCTTGAAATGAGGCATTGTCATTCAGTTCCTGCAAGCAGTTGTCAAGTAGAAATGCAAATTCCACATCACTGTCTCTTCTATTATTCAGAAAAAGTTGCAAATCTTTACTCTAATGTTAAATGTGAATTTTTAAATGTTAGGTCAACACAATGTGCTTTTTGGGTTGGGAGCAAACATTGAGATAAAATGTTGCATTTGATTAGTTTGGCAGGATCTGAAATATAATGGATATTCAGTGTTTATTGGATGGAGAGATTAAAGTATTTCCAATTGCTTTCTTCCTTCCAGAAAGTTAAATGAAGCATTTGGAACAACTAATGAAAGACAAACACACTATGTCTTTTGTTTTATTTCTCAAACTACAGTCTAAGCAAATGGAAGAGATTTATTTATCACATCATCCTCTTCCCTTTTAATTAGAGCTCCTTAAAGTTCTCCATGATTTTTATTTTTGCATCTCATTGAATAGAACAAAGTCACATTGCTGGCACCCTGAAAAAGTTAGTCTTTTACTGAAGGACAGTTATTCAGCTAAAAACTGGAGTTCTTTGACTAATGAAGAATGGAGGAAATGATACTGAGGAGTCATTAGCCATCTCTTCCACATGATCTTGAAGAGAAAATTAAGGGGCATTGCAGTTGGTAGATAATGAATTCCACACTATAGTAAAAAGCATATCAAAATTAGAGGTGGTCACTCATTTTATAGGAAGGGTATTGGAGAACTAGAGTAGTGAAGGAATATAGCTAGGGTCACATCATAAAAGCAGCCGTCCTTCTAACTCTGTCTTGTGCTCTTTTGATTGCCCAAATCCCAGCATTCAGCCCACAAATTGATTCCTGCCATGGTGATGCAACTAGGCTCTCTAACCTTTCTACCATCCTTGAACCTAGTACCATCTCACCCTCTTTCCTAATCAAATCTTTGCTTAATGTCTGTCTTAGTCCCTCCAGCCTGAGAATGGTTTATAATTATTGTCATAGGAAGTGACTAGTATTGATTAGTTAAGGCTTCCAGGATGGTGTCTCATGGATAATTTGAGGGCTCATTGGGAAAGAATATTGGGATTAATTAGTGAGGTCTGCGGTAGTTGTTGCTGAGAAATGGTGACTCTTGGGCAAGAGTTTCCTTATGCCTTACCTTCTTTTTCTTCTGGGGTAAGGAAAAGCCCTTTCTGTGGGCTTACCCTGTAAAGTATCTGGCACTCGCTTGGGACACCCTGTTCTTACATGCTAGATGAACCTCCAGGTATGCTGTAGCTGTCTGGGAGGAGAGGAGGTGGTGGTGTGATTTCGCACATATCAGAAGCTCAAGGCCATCCACCACACGAGCAGGTCCATCTGATCCTGTCTTGCATCAGAAAGATAACTCTTATCACCACTCCACAAACTGAGTTTATAAAAATACACGGGATTAGGTTATGACCAGTGCCCTGGAGTTACTGAGACAACCTCACAGTGAAGTTCTAGTGACAGCTATCTCCCAGGCCAGAAACTAAATATATCTTCCCTCTGGTGACAAGGACAGTGTCAGAGAGCATGCCAACCCCACAATCCTTCCCGGTCACAAGGGGATAAATCTGGAGCACTCTGCACTCAGAGTCTATTCCTGCACCAGACTCAAGCCCAGGCTGAGAATAGATTCCTTGCATCCTGGCCAACTGCCCTACTTGTGGTCTCCAGATGGGACATCACATATCACACTCCATCAAGCATATGGGCAGCTGTGGAGGAGGGGCAGGGCTCTTGGCATGTTTTGAGAGAATTATTTGCATGAGGAGAACTTCTGTCTGTGTCATGGGCTATGGGAAAACAATCAAGCCTTGGGTTGTTGGGTCTTGAGGGGAAGGGGGCTGGGAGTGCCTTCCTTCTCCCACAAATCCACAGAAGGTGCTAATTCACTCTACAATGGCTCCAAAGCTGATGACTTGCATTTGATCAAATGTGCTCATTCTTTACCTAACTCTTCATTTCTTGGATAGCATACATCTGTTATGATGGCTCAGCTAAAATTTTAATTACATAAGTATTACATTAATACATTTTATTATAAAAACCCTCAAACAATTAAGAAGTGAGAAAAAAATCAAAATTCCCCCTTTCTCTTCTCCTTTTTCCAATTCTACCTTCTCTTCTAGAAATAACTGTGGTCAAGAGTTTGATATTTATCTTTTACCTTTTTTGTATACATACACAAAACATCACAACACACACATGAGTATAGTAAAGTACAAAAAACTGCACTGTATGATTGCCTTTGCACCATATGGGAGTTCACTGTAAAGACATATCATAGTTTCTTTAAACATTCTCTGTTTGGTAGGCATTTAGGTTTATTTTTCTTTTCAGAGAATAAGGGCCTAAGTAAGGAAACACTTCTTATAGGCCTGTAGCCCAAAGAAAAGCTTCTAAACATCTAATCCCAGGAAACTAGCAATGGTATCGGGGAGCAAAAGAGCCTTTATATTCCAAGTGATCAGACAGATTATAAGACTGGAACACATACAGGGAGTTGTTCACAGAAGAACACTAACATATTCCACAGTGTTCCTGGCTTTGGTTTTATGCCCTTCCCTCCTATGAAGCATGTCTGGGATCTGAGGGAATGATTTTTAGCCTGATGTGCTGCTGGGATGTCTAACTGTTTACAACAGTAAGCATCAAACTTCATAAAATCTCTTGTTTTAATCTTACTCATCCTGGGCCAGGGATTTAGCTCAGTGGTTCCGCTGCCTGCCCTGTAAGTGCAAGGATCCGAGTTTGATCCCTGGGACCAAAAAACAAAAAAACAAAAAAACCCCCCAAAAACCTTACTCCTCGTGACAGATTTAGTCAGATACCTCCCATTTCTCCCTTCTCCACAAACCCAAAGCTCTTTTGACTACCCTGATTTTGTTTAGGGTGGCAATGGCCTGGCCTCTGAGGGTGAATTATAGGTAGTCAAAGTCAATGACTATAATTCCATTCACCAGATATTTACAATTCCAGCTTCCCTTATAGGTAGAGGTTCATATAGCTGTTTTGACCCATGTGGTCTGGGTTAGTTTTCCAAATACCTGAAATAATCAACTGCTAAAAAGAAGAGGGTTATTTTGGCTCACAGTTTCAGCCCCTGTTCAGTTAGCTCTGTACTTTGGGTAAGGGAGTGCATCTTTGTAGGAGAGTGTGGCAGAGGAAAACTGCTCATCTCATGGCTGGGACAAAGAGAGGAAGATGAAGAGGAAGCGGAAGGGTACAGGATTCCAATTATCCCCTCACTGCCTCAAAGGCCTCCTACTAGGCCCCTCACATTTCCATCACCTTCCAGTAGTGTCACGCTGGGGATAGCCTTTAGATGTACACTTTTAGGGGAAATTTAAGGTCCAAACTATAGCACAAGCTAAGAGCAAGTCAGCTGAGTGACTTTTTGGAAAGCCGTTGCCTTCTCAATAAAGCAATCAGATTATGTTGGCATGCTCTACTCTCTGTTTGTTGCCTTAAATGGAGATATAATATCTACAGCTGTGGTCAGCATGTGGGACGTGCAGAAAACAAAGTTGAAAAGCCATCATACTGAAGATTTAGGGTGGAAGGAAGGGAACACAGGAATTTTGATGACATTGTTCAGCTGCTGCAACAGCTATGGACTATCTGGCCATAGACTTTTTGTTGTAGAGAAAAATAATTCTACTTTTTTAAAAAAGGCACTGCTTCTTGGGCTTTCTGTTATTTGTAGCAGATAGACAGCTTTACTGATGCATTTTCTGTTTCTCTTGAAGCACTATGAGTGCAGGGATACTGTCTAATATGCTTCTCATTGGATCCCTAGTGCCAAACTGTGCCTGGCGCAGGAATAAACTGCATTAGTGAGTATCTCTTTAGGTACAGAGAGCTCCCAGGTTAGGCTTTTGGAGACTCCTCTCTTCTGATTCCAAGTGATCCCACATTTCTGATTCAGCAAAGGTATGGTTTTCCCAGATGCACAGATAAATTCATTATATCTAGGCCACTGCAGAAATGTCTCTGCTGTATAAAGTCCTTGAACTCAGTCATAGTTTCATCACTGGAAAAAATAAGACATCAAATTATTCAATGAAAGGTGAGAAATAAATTTTTTTTCATTCTTTTCTAACTGAATACTCTTGCATAGGATCAGGGCATACTAGTCTCATACCAAATAGTGTTCGTGCAGAGGAAGACAGGAAAAACCTTTCATCTGGTGATAGCCAGTTCAGGGAATGTTGGCTGATACATTATCCAGGTGGAAGAATATTATCTTGTGGAAAGTGAAGTGGCTCTTTAGTGAAGTGGAGAGATAATATTTTAAGAGTTTCATTAACTGTTGCTGTAGGAAGACCTTGAGTTATCAAAAATTTTAAAAATAGGGCTGGGAATTTAGCTCAGTGGTTCTGCCGCCTGCCTCAAAAGCGAAAAGTCCCGAGTTCGATCCCTAGTACCAAAAAAAAAACAACCAAAAAAAAAAAAACCGAAAAATTTTAAAAATAAAAGAACATTCTGAGTTTGTTGAATGTAATGGGGCCCTTGTAGACAACTTTAGAACCAACTTAAGGCCAAGTATGGGTGGCTACAAAGCAAGGGCTAAATCAGCTCTTAGCCATCAGGCCTTGGATAAATACCACTGGGGCTGATAGCATCTTAATTTTCTAATATGTCATAGTAGAAAGAGGATTTTATGGAGTTTCTAGACCAAGTTGGAATCCAGTTTCCAGTCCTTATTAATTATGTGACTTTGGATCATTTATTTTCACTGTACTTTGGTTTCCTCCTTTGTAATACTACCTGCCTCACAGGGTTGTTATGAAAATTCAAATAAAATCATATAGGCAAAATTCCAGGCACATAATATTGCAACTACTAGTTTCTCTAATACTGCATCCTTGCTGTTAGTACTGTTACTACCACCACCTCTGTTGCCTCTCCTACCACTACTAGTACTACCATCACAACAACCACTGCTGTTATTTTAACAAATAAAGCAGGCTTTCTATATTGTTAGTTTTCTTCTGTTCTAGATGAAGACGACAAACCTTTCTTTTGATAAACTAAGAAGGAAGAATCATAGGATCAAATTCTTCCTTCTTGAAAGGAAGTCCCTTCATTGGACTTTGAAAAGACCTTCTAGCAGGAAAATTGGTCTTGCTGCTTTAGGCCAAAGGAGACAGGAGAAATGCATCTCTCCCTCATGCTTCCATTTTATAACTGTGTTTGGGATTTGAGGTCCTTGAAGGAAGCATGCCCAGTATCTATGCTGCTGTTCTATTTACAGGGTTGTTTGGGAAGAATTTGTGCTTTCCTCCCTAGTTAACTCTCTCCTCTGAGTCCCTGAATGAAGAGATTGCTCTCCTTACTCTCTGCAGATACTATGATGCATTATTTAAAGTCTGTTCAAATGGTGGGTGTGAGAGCAGCAATAAGGCCAACATAGAACCTTGTCCTTTGTGTCCCTTTTTTTCCAGGTAAATGTACTGATGGTACATTGATAATAAAGCCAATGCTTTTAATTATAAGGCATGCTGCTATACCTTTCTTTCTAAAAAAGATTTCTTCCTTTAAAAAATTCTAATGTAATTTCCTTAGGGAAAATATAGATAAGCAAAATGAGGAAAATAAAACCATCTACAATTAGAATGTACCAGTATTAACAAAAAATCTGGATGCTTTCAATCTTTTTCATATACCTATTTATATATTTTATTTTTAAACTGGGATGTAATCATATTCCATAATATAGTCTTGAATATACTTCCATTAATCTGTGATATGTTACTAATAGCTTTCCACATCTTTCAATACTTGTCTTCAGCATTGTTTTTAATAGTTCATGGAATTCTAAGGTATGGAAGTATCATCATTTACTAGTTTATTTAACCAGTTCTCTCTCAGGCATGTAGGCTGTTTATAATTTTTCACCATTACCTGTAATGCTGTGGTTATTAACAGCTTTTGCACTGTTCTTTGATTCTTTTTCACCCAGAGCCTATGCCTAGCACATGATTTACTGGAAGGGTATACACTTTTAAAGATTGAAATAATTGACATTATCAATTGGTCATCCCAGAAGACCTAGTCTGCATGCAGTGTGTGGGGTAGCCCCTCATACTTTTCAAGCTGCTGCCTCTGTGCTTTTCCAGCACAGCCCTCTATCATAGGCAGGGCAGATATGACTAGTTATACTTTGGAAAATGAAAGCACTCAATTATAAAGCAGTCCCAAAGGATATCCCTAGAAAATGAAATGCAGTGAGTTGCCATAGAGAGACATTGCATGTGATGAAACAATTAAAAGCTGGGGGACAGTTAACAAACAAAATAGCTATGGTAGTTGTCCTGAAGCCCTTTTGCCTTTCTTTCTTTTAGTTTAATTTTATTTTTGATTGGTGCATAATACTTGTACATTCTTTTGACAGTAATTGTTACTCAGTAAATAGTTATACAGAGAGGCTGATATATATATATTTTTTTTTGAGACAAGGTCTCACTATGCAGTTCAGGGTGGACTTGAACTCAGTATGTAGCCCAGACTGGCCTTGAACTCAAGGCAATCTTCCTGCCTCAGCCTCTCAAGTGCTGGATTTACAGGACTACGCTACCACACCTGGCTTTAGACTGGCTGAACTCTTGCCGAATCCCTAACTTTGCTTGTCTTTAAGAACAGAATGTTTATGCGCTGTCAGTCCTCTGTGACCAGACCAACTGAAACTGATGAGACCTAAGAGGACCATTTAAACGACCTCTAATAGACCCCAAACTCCATTTTAATCCTTTCTCAATGCTAAATAACATGCTCCCAGAGCCATGAAAGTAGACAATTGCCATGGCATGGTCTGAAAGAACTATAAAAGGAGCAAAAAGAGGCAGCCTTGAAATTCCTAGAAAATCTCTGCTTATTCCCAGAAAAGACATAAGTATTTTTCCCTTTATTGCCTTTCCCTCTTCCTCATTCCTTTTGCCCTGTATCTGGGAAGGGAAGATAATTTGATTTGTGAACTAGGCTCCTACTTCTCTATTCTTTGGGTATTGAATAAACTTGTGCTGTTGGTGCTCAGCTTCAGTTCCTTTTTGGTTTTGTGATACTGAATGAAAAAAATATCCCTTTTCGGGGGTAACAATTAGATACTGAAAACAATTGTCTGTTTAGTGGCAATAAAACCATATCCTCAGCATATAAGAGAGTTTCGCTTTCTGTTTTTTGTCCTGAGAGCAGGCACCTGGGAAATCAAGAGTCCAGCTCATCCAAGGTTGCAGAGTAGTTAAGTGACTTAGCCAAGGCCACTTTCTGACTTAGTGACCAACTCAAAAGTGGAAGCCAGGTCATCTCACTCCTAGGCCAGTGCTTCCTATGACATGAAAGTTCTTCTCCAAAACAGCTGGGGTCTCACCACTGACCAAGACACTCAAACTTCTATAGTTGTCTCAAGTAGAACAATGACCTGAGGATCTGGGTAAATTCAGAGTCCAATCTGGGAGTCTAGGATGAGGCCTGAGATGTTCTGTGTTTCTTGAAAGTTCCCAGGTGATGGCTTTGGTCCAGATCACTCTGAGTAGTAGCAAGCAGCTAGAGAATGACTCAGAAAACAACAAAGCAAATGAGCTGGATAAAGACAGGACTATTTGGCAAATAGTACAGCACTTTAACTGCTGATGACTGAAAAAGATATTTCTGGTTGTTATGAGAGTCTTAAAATAAAGGTCTTATCCCTCTTCTGCCAGAAACACTCCTACATGAGATCAGTTCAACAAGCTAAAGGAAGGCCTGGGGCTGTGGTGGCCAAGGGGTGTTCAGACACACCTACCAATAGCACAAATCAGGGCCTTCATTGTGTGAAAGGAGCTACAGCAAGGCAGCCAGAATAAAAGCCACTTTGTTAACATTCCAAAGGCGTTCCCAGTGTCCTCCAGGGTCCTCATTAATTACCTGGAGAATTACCAACAGGTTCTGGATGGGATGAGTCTCTCACCACTATAACACGCCAGCCCTTCTGACACTGAGTGATGAAAAGCAGCAATTAATGAGGAGAGGAAAAGAAACAACCGGGCACAGAAGCAGAAGAGCTTTGGCCTGTGAGATTTTCAAATCATAGTCACAGCTTGCTCTCTTGTAAGCAAAGGCAAAAGGTATCAGTTTTGTTCAGTTTTGGGCAATGAGCTTTGGGATTGCAATAGTAAGGTTTTCAAGCCTGGGGAGTAGGCTAAGGAGGGGTGTTTGGTGCTTTGGAGGAATGAACAGACTGGGCATGCAGGGCCAAGCCTGGGGTGAGGGAAGGATGATTGTGTGGGCTTGTTTCTTCAGATTTGGGACCAGGAATTGTCAGCATTAAAACTAAAGAAACAGAGTCACAGGAAAGGATTTAGAGATTACATAACCCTGTTGTTTTGAATCAATATTCCCTGGAACTGTAAATACTCTATGTGAAGAGAGCCACATGGGCACCAGCACCACCCACCCCCATTCCCACCCCCCTGTGGCTGGGCTGTGCTGGTACCTAGATCCATACTGAAGAGATGCATGGGGTCATGAAGGCCATTGTTCTGAGCTCCAGAAGATAGAGCAGAAGTGAACAATAGAAAGAGGACCTCTCTGAGGCTCCTTGATGAAAATTGAAGCCCACTGCAAAAGTGAAGAAAATCTCTGCAGTAAAGGCACACCAGACCACTGTACTTGGAATTAAACCAAAGACAGTATCAACAACAAAAATAGAAATGAGAAGACACCTAAGCAAGGCTCAAATACAGACTTCTGGCTCAACACAGGCAAATTCTGGGAGAAATGAGGTTGAAAAATCTGATAATCAACCACGTGGACACCTGAACAGATAGCACAAAAAGTAACAAAACAGATGAATGAGGCTCTAGAAAAATTCAAAACAGAAATAATTTCCCAGATAACCACAGAGATGGTGAGCAGAATGAAAGTCATGATTAGAGACTCTAGAACAGAAACAGATAAAAAAAAATAGATGAGCTCAGGACCATGATGGAAGCCATGAATGCCCAGCATAGGAGAGAAATGGAAACTATGAATGCCCAACATAGTAAAGAAATGGAATCCATGAAACAGATTAAAACAGATATCCAGGAGACTAAAAACTCTATTGAAAGCATTCACAGCAGAATGAGCAAATGTGAAGACAGAATATCAGATATAGATGATACGATTGTGGTCAGTGACCAAGAAAATAAAGATCTCTTAAAAGTAGTAAGGGACCATGAGAAATTGATCCAGCAGATCCCACATGATGTGAAGAAGAAGAATATAAGACTGATAGAAATCTATGAAGAAGCAGGAGAAAGTACAAATGACATTAAAAAACCTGTTCACAGAATTAATGACAGAAAACTTCCCAAATAGAGCAAAAGAATTTGACATACAGATAAGTGAGGCATATAGGACTCCAACTAGCCATGATAAAAAAAATAATATCTACACTTAGACATATAATAATCAAGATCCCAGACACCCAACAGAAGAATAAAATACTACAAGCAGTTAAAAAAAAGAAACAAATCACATACAAAGGAAAACCCATCAGAATCACAGCAGACTTTTAAACACAAACCTTCACGTTAAGGAGAGCATGGAGTGAGGTATTTCAAGCCTTAAAAGAAAACAACCTTCAACCTAGACTGATGTATCCTGCAAAACTATCTTTCAAAATTGATGGGGAAACAAGATACTTCCACAACAAAGAACACCAGAGAAACTTCTTGAACATCAAACCAGCACTCCAAACAATTCTAAACAATATCCTGGAAAAAGACAATGAAGGTCACAACTTCATGAGGCCCAACAGAGCAAACCACCAGGCAAGGCAAGATATTAAAGGGAGAGGGGGAAAAAATAAAAATAAAAGAGTCAACAACAGGAAGATAACATGACAAGGATAAATCAATACATATCAGTTATTACCATCAATGTTAATGGCCTCAATTCAAAAATCAAAAGAAATAGACTGGCAGTATGGATTAAGAAGCAAAATCCAACAATATGCTGTTTACAAGAAACACACTTAGTTCACAAAGAAATTCATAGACTGAAAGTAAAAGGATGGAAAACAGTTTACCATGAAACAGGAGCCTGGAAAAAAGCAGGGGTAACAATCTTATTTGCAGACAAAGTAGATTTCAAACCAAAACTAATCAAGAGAGACAAAGAATGTCACTACATCCTTGTAAAGGGAACAATCCAAGAGGAAGAGATGACAATCATAAATATAGATGCATCAAATACACATGCCCCCAGCTATACAAAACAAATATTAATGGACATGAAAACCCAAATAAGCACTAATACAATTGTAATAGCAGACCTCAATACCCTACTGTCACAAATAGATTGTCTAGACAAAAAAATCAACAATGAAATATTAGAACTGAGCCAAGCTTTTTGAACAAATTGACTTAATAGATGTCTACAGAGTGTTCCATGACACAAAATCAGAATACACATTCTTTTTGGCTGCACACAGGTCATTCTCCAAAATAGAACACATGCTACCTCACAGACAATGTTTAAGTAGATGCAAAGCAACTGAAGTTATCCCCTGTATATTATCAGACCATAGTGCAATACAAGTGGAGGCCAATCACATAAGAAACCAAAAGAACTACACAAACATATGGAAATTGAATAACACCCTCCTAAACAAAAATGGGTCACAGAGGAAATTAAAGAAGAAATTAGACAGTCTCTGCAATCACATGATAATGCCAATACAACATACAGGAAACTATGGGACACAATGAAAGCAGTTCTATGAGGGAAATTCATAGCACTAAATGCCCATAATAGGAAAACAGAGCAAGCTCAACCTAATGCTGAAACTTAAGCTCCTAGAAAAAGAAGAGTAAGACAAACCCAAAACTCAAATACAGAGCTCAAATACCCAAATACAGGGGAGGAAATTATAAAGAGCAGAGCAGAAATCCATGCAATGACAACTAAGAGAATGATACAGAAAATCAAGGAATCAAAGAGTTGCTTTTTCAAAAGAATAAATAAAATCGATAAACCCTTAGCCAACCTTATCAAAAAAAAAGAAAAGGCTCAAATTCATGCAATTAGGAAAGAAAAAGGTGAAGTCACAACAGATCCAGCAGAAATCCAGAGGATCATCAATACTTACTTCGAGAACCTGTACTCTAATAAAATGGAAAACACAGAAGAAATGGACAGATCCCTAGATACATATGAATTGCCAAAGTTGAATGAAGAAGATATAAAAATTCGAAACATCCCAGTTACAATGAATGAAATTGAAAATGTAATTAAAAATTTACCAACAAAGAAAAGCCCAGGTCATGATGGCTTCACTGCTGAATGCTACAAGAGAGTTAGAGAAGAATTATTGCCACTACTCATTAAGCTCTTTGATGAAATTGAAAAGGAAGCAACACACTCTCAAACTCATTCCTGGAAGCAAGTGTTACTTTGATTCTGAAACCAGGGAAAGACCCAACCAAAAAAGAGAACTACAGGCCAATCTCCCTACTGAACATAGATGCAAAAATCCTCAACAAGATACAGGGAAACAGAATACAGAGGGTCATCAAGAAGATCATACACCCTGACCAAGTCAGATTTATCCTAGGGATGCAAGGATGGTTCAACATATGTAAATCAATAAATGTAATACACTATATTAACAGAGTCAAGGTCAAAAACCATGTGATCATCTCAATAGATGCAGAAAAAGCATTCAACAAAATCCAACACCCATTCATGATAAAAATCCTACAGAAAATTGGAATAGGGGGTATTTATCTCAACCTAATTAAGGCTATATATGAAAAACCAGTCATACTAAATGGTCAAAAACTGAAAACCTTCATGCTAAAATCAGGAACAAGACTAGGATGGCCACTATCACTACTCCTGTTCAATATAGTTCTGGAAACATTAGCCACAGCAATTAGACAAGAGAAAGAAATAAAAGGAATAAAGATAGGAAAGGAAGAAGTTAAACT